>WAAF01006430.1:97596-201962 GCA_013400475.1 Tricholaema leucomelas | reverse complement strand
CAGAGAGAGTGATTGGCATTGGAATGGGCTGCCCAGGGAGGTGGTGGAGTCACCATCCCTGGAGGTGTTCAGGAAAAGACTGGATGAGGCACTTAGTGCCATGGTCTAGTTGATTGGATAGGGCTGGGTGATAGGTTGGAGTGAATGATCTTGGAGGTCTCTTTGAACCTGGTTGATTCTATTATAAGTTGAGAGTAAGGACAGCTTTGTAATTTAATTTATAATAATCAGAAGTTGCTAACGTATCTGACTTCAAGAATTTCCATATTTCAAAATCCTGGTAACATTTAATACTTTCTAAGGATTTCGCTCTGAAAGGAGACTTAAACTCCTTGGAGGAAGAATATTTCCAAGATACACATGATGTAGTCATTCTATAATACTTGCTTCTAATTTCCTTGTTTTGCCCTAAATACAGTTTTGCTTTCCATGTGTTTTAATAGCAGCCTTCACATGCTTACCTTCAAAAAAGAGTTTGTCAGTTTATCTGTCTGTAGGTGGTTTAATTGTCACAAGACTTGGGGCTCCTCAGCCTGGAGAAGGGAAGGCTTCGAGAAGGCCTTGGAGTGGCCTTCCAGTATCTGAAGGGGGCTACAGGAAGGCTGGGGAGGGACTGTTTACAAGGGCTTGTAATGACAGGACAAGGAGTAACAGGTTTAAACTGGAAGAGAAGAGATTCAAACTAGATGTTAGAAAAGGGCTCTTTACAGTGAGGGTGGTGAGACACTGGCACAGGTTGCCCAGGGAGTCTGTGGATGCTCCCTCCCTGGAGGTGTTCAAGGTCAGGTTGGATGAGGCCTTAAGCGACCTGTTTAGTGGGAGGCGTCCCTGCCTATGGACTGGATCTTTGAGGTCTNGTGGAGTCACCATCCCTGGAGGTGTTCAGGAAAAGACTGGATGAGGCACTTAGTGCCATGGTCTAGTTGATTGGATAGGGCTGGGTGATAGGTTGGAGTGAATGATCTTGGAGGTCTCTTTGAACCTGGTTGATTCTATTATAAGTTGAGAGTAAGGACAGCTTTGTAATTTAATTTATAACAATCAGAAGTTGCTAACGTATCTGACTTCAAGAATTTCCATATTTCAAAATCCTGGTAACATTTAATACTTTCTAAGGATTTCGCTCTGAAAGGAGACTTAAACTCCTTGGAGGAGGAATATTTCCAAGATCCACATGATGTAGTCATTCTATAATACTTGCTTCTAATTTCCTTGTTTTGCCCTAAATACAGTTTTGCTTTCCATGTGTTTTAATAGCAGCCTTCACATGCTTACCTTCAAAAAAGAGTTTGTCAGTTTATCTGTCTGTAGGTGGTTTAATTGTCACAAGACTTGGGGCTCCTCAGCCTGGAGAAGGGAAGGCTTCAAGAAGGCCTTGGAGTGGCCTTCCAGTATCTGAAGGGGGCTACAGGAAGGCTGGGGAGGGACTGTTTACAAGGGCTTGTAATGACAGGACAAGGAGTAACAGGTTTAAACTGGAAGAGAAGAGATTCAAACTAGATGTTAGAAAAGGGCTCTTTACAGTGAGGGTGGTGAGACACTGGCACAGGTTGCCCAGGGAGTCTGTGGATGCTCCCTCCCTGGAGGTGTTCAAGGTCAGGTTGGATGAGGCCTTAAGCGACCTGTTTAGTGGGAGGCGTCCCTGCCTATGGACTGGATCTTTGAGGTCTCTTCCAACCTAAACCATTCTGTGATTTTAAGAGAGAGATTTGGTTAAAATGCCAAGCATATGATGGGCTATGGGGGATTTTACCTGCCCCTTCCCACTGGCACAGTCTGTGGTGTTTAGAACTCACCTGGCAGTGGGGACTGAGGTCTGCTCCAGCCCTGGAGGTGCTCTCAGGGCCTGAGATCCTGCACTGATGGATTCTCACTGACTTCACTGGAACTGGGATTCATTTTTTTTACTTCTAGTGTGATTAAAGCAACAAGTATGAAATTTCTGGTTAGGCTATGACAGGCCCTTGAAAGATACTTTCTTAGTGACGCACATGCTTCATAAAGTCTACTGAGAATGAAGAATGGTTTAATTGCTACAGAGGCTGGGGCTGGCATTTAGCAACCACTGCTGGGCTTGGGCTGCTGATCTAGCCACAGGAATTAGCAGTGGGTTCCTGTTTTTCACTGTTGCTGAACAGGGAAACACTGATTTGAGTGGCTGCCCACAGGAGGGGGGAAATGAAACAGACGGGAGTTTAGTGCTGAATGAGTACAGTGTGTGTCATTTTATGGCTGGCTGGCATTGTGATACACGATCTTTTAAGACCTATAGAAATCCTGCCTTGTAGTTACTATTGAAAGCAAGTAACCAGAAAGAAAATCTGTGCATTTGATAACTTACCGTGGGATGTGATGTAGTGCAGCGTGCTGTAGTTACAGCGCAGGCTAATAAAGAAGTGTTTGTTTGGAATATTTGACAAAGCTTGGTCTCCATAGTAACAATCATCATGAATACTTTCAGCCTCAGAAATAACATCTGCTTGATGACTGATCTCAAATCTCAACCTTTGGTTAAGTAAGATCTTTCTGCTTGTTGGCATTTGATATGAGGCATCTACTTCCACAGGAAGAGCACCCTAAAACTGGGAAAGTTGTTGGGAAGGGCTGGGGAAAAGGAAGAGGAATCAGAAAACAAAGGTGAAATGCAAGATTTCATGAGCCTAACACTAAGTAGTCACTGCTAAAATGAACAAGAGTTTGCATGTAGCACAGAAGTAAATGTTTTACACCGTTGTGTTGACTGAAGTACAGAACAGGCATTACTCTGTTTTATTCTTGGCAGTGGATTAAATTCTATGCATACAATTAGAGGATGGGAAACAATTTACTTAGATACAAAAAAAGAGTGAGATGGATTTCATAGGATGCAAGGATTTCAAGCAAACTGTAGTTAAAAATTCACAAATCTCTGAGTTTTCCAGGAACTCTTTAAGAAAAAGATGGCCAGTCTGCTGTGAAAATGGTGACTCTTTTGAAGAAGAGATGTTTCAGGTGTCACCACTGCTGCTAAATTTGACCATCTAAAATTTAAATTGGCATTCACTGAAGGGAAATAACAAGGTCTTCTCTACTTGACTGAAGGGAAATAATAAGGTCTTCTCTACTTGCAATAAAGATGGGATACGTTTTCTTCTCCTTAGTATCAAGTGATAGGACAAGAAATAGTATAAAAACAGATAATATGGAATCAAGCAGGTTGGAAGAGACCTCCAAGATCATCCAGTCCAACCTAGCACCCAGCCCCGTCTGATGAACTAGACCATGGCACTAAGTGCCTCATCCAGTCTTTTCTTGAACACCTCCAGAGATGGTGACTCCACCACCTCCATGGGCAGCCCATTCCAATGCCAATCACTCTCTCTGTGAAGAACTTCCTCCTAACATCCAGCCTATACTTCCCTCGGCACAACTCGAGACTGTGTCCCCTTGTTCTGTTGCTGATTGCCTGGGAGANTGGTTCTCTTGGCCACCAGTCGTGCTGCTTGGGCTTGTTGTGGCCAAAGTGCAGAACCCTGCACTTGCCCTTGCTAAATCTCATCCCTTTGGCCTTTGCCCACCCATCTAGCCTGTCCAGGTCCCTCTGCAGGGCTCTCCTGCCTTCCAACAGATCCACACCTGCTCCTGGCTTGGTTCATCTGCAAACTTACTGATGCTGGACTCAATCCCCTGGTCCAGATCATCAGTAAAGATGTTGAGCAGGACTGGGCCCAGCACTGATCCCTGGGGAACACCACTAGTGACAGCTGCCAACTGGATGTGGCACCATTCACCACAACTCTCTAGCCTCGGCCTTCCAGCCAGTTCCTGACCCAGCACAAAGTGAATCTGTCCAAGCCATGAGCTGCCAGCTTGGCTAGGAGCTGGTTGTGGCAGACAGTGTCAAAGGCTTTGCTGCAGTCCAGGTAGACTACATCCACAGCCTTCCCCGCGTTCACCAGGTGGGTAACCTGAAAGGAGGTTTAAATTGCATATTAGGAAAAATTTCTTTACTGAAAGAGAAGCATTGTGAGGCATTGGAACAGGCTGCCCAGGGAGGTGGTGGTATCATCATCCCTGGGAGTATTCAAAGAAGGTGCTTTGGGACATGGTTTAGTGGACATGGTGATGTTAGGTTGGTTGTTGGACTTGACCTTAGAGGTCTTTCCTAATCAGAATAATTCTCTGGTTCTGTAGAATTCAATGTGCACAGTGACTTTTGGTGGCAGTGACTGAAGAAAATAACAAAAAATTAAAACATAAATCAAACGTACAAAATAATTACAGGTTCCTCCTGTGCCCTAGGAAACAACTATGGAACAGAAGCATAAGCTGAACTGAACTATGCTTCCATACTACTCTTTTTCAGTTAGCAGTGCTCAAGGGGCTAAGCAGGCTTGGAATATATGTTCTGAATCCCAGGGAGGTACATTCCTAGGAAGTGGAATAAATAAGTGGAATTAAACACTTCATAGGACAAGGGGCAACAGCTTCAAACTAGAAGAGCAGATTTAGATTGGATGTTAGGAACAGATTCTTTACAGTGAAGGTGGTGAAATACTGGAACAGGTTACCCAGGGAGGTGGTTGGGGACTCATCCCTGGAGATATTCAGAGTGAGGCTCAAGAGGCCTCCAGGCACCTCATTGCTGTCTACAACTACCTGAAGGGAGGTTGTAGACAGGTGAGAGTTGGTCTCTTCTGCCAGACAACCAGCAATAGAACAAGGGGACACAGTCTCAAGTTGTGCCGAGGGAAGTATAGGCTGGATGTTGGGAGGAAGTTCTTCCCAGAGAGTGACTGGCATTGGAATGGGCTGCCCAGGGAGGTGGTGGAGTCACCATCCCTGGAGGTGTTCAAGAAAAGACTGGATGAGGCACTTAGTGCCATGGTCTAGTTGACTGGATAGGGCTGGGTGCTAGGTTGGACTGGATGATCTTGGAGGTCTCTTCCAACCTGGTTGATTCTATGATTCTATGTCCCTGCTGACTGCAGAGAGGGTTGGACTGGATGACTTTTGGAAATCTCTTCCAACCCAAACGATACTATGATTCTGTGAAATGCCATAGGCCTTTGGTGGTTTAGTAAAAAAATATGCAGATATTGTAATGTGGTAGAGGGGAAAGCTTTTCCCTAGTTTGTTATATCAAAAAAACCTCTGCCTTTAAAGAAAAACAAATTCCATCAGTTGTGTTAAGCTAACAGGAGTAGCATGCATAAATAATTTCAGCCATGCGAGTAATCCTGTTTGCTTTAATGTAACAGCTTCTCCAAGCACTAATTCTCATGTGTCTAATTATTTGTCAGATTAGATCCTGTAAGTTTCATTTCTTGTGCATTTTCAGTGAAGTTCCTAATATTTTTGTGACCACTCTAAGTGCTAACGATCTTGATGGAGCAGATCTTAGAAAGCAACATTGAGTGGTGTTATTTTAAGCTGGAGTTTATTTGCAGGGTTTTTCGAGGACACCATTAGGACATTAATAATATAATGTCAGATTTGCAGCTGGTCTAAATCAATGTAGTCCTACTGCTACTTGGGTGTTGTACTGGTTTAAGCAGCTAAGGATTCTCTCGCAGATATTTGGGATTTGAATTAAGTCATGAGATTCAAGTGAAATCTTGTGTGCAGTTGTGTTCAAGTGAAACTTGTGTGCAGTTCTGGAGCCCCCAACACAAGAAGGACATGGAACTGCTGGAGCGAGTCCAGAGGAGAGCCACGAAGATAATCAGAGGGCTGCAGCAGCTCTGCTATGAGGACAGGCTGAGAGAGTTGGGGCTCTGCAGCCTGGAGAAGAGAAGGCTTCCAGGAGACCTTAGAGTGGCCTTCCAGTATCTGAAGGGAGCCTACAGGAAGGCTGGGGAGGGACTATTGACAAGGTCTGGTAATGTCAGGACGAGGGGGAATGGGTTAAAGCTGGAGTAGGGGAGATTCAGACTGGATATTAGGAGGAAGTTCTTTACAGTGAGGGTGGTAAGACACTGGAACAGGTTGCCCAGGGAGGTTGTGGATGCTTCTTCCCTGGAGGCGTTTAAGGCCAGGCTGGATGAGGCCTTGAGCAGCCTGCTCTAGTGGGAGGTGTCCCTGCCTATGTCAGGGGGTTGGAGCTGGATGATCCTTGAGGTCCCTTCCAACCTGAACCATTCTATGATTCTATGAAAAAACTGTACCCAGTTGTGCTGTCAAATTGATGAATGGGCTGGAGCAGTTGACAGAGGACCTCAAGAGACAAAGGCAAAAGATGCATCTTGCATCACCTTTAAAGAGGCCTGGTTTGTACTTCCTCTTTCTTTCCAACTCATTGTCAGGAACTGCTGCCAAATCTGTTGGTCATTTTAACACTTGCTGCTGTGCTGTTGTCTAATACAGCAAAACTAGGGTTCCATTTGCTTCCTCTTGGGATATAGAAGTCTTTTGTGGTTGTTTCTTCCTGCTGCTGGAGCCACTGTGATCTGATTCATGCTGTCCATGCAGTCACTAGGATCAAAACCTCTATAGACTCACAAATCTTAAATAATGGGGTGATTCGGTTCAGAAAGGTTTTGGCTACAGTGTACACATTTTATAGCTGTCCTTGGACCATGGCAAGGACAGTAAAAAGAAAAGCTATGCCATGCTTTCAGACATTGGGTTTGTGTCTCCTCTCCATTCAGTAGGCTGTGATCTCTGTAAGTTCCCGTGCTAGAGAGCAATTTGTTATTCCAGCGCCATTAGCGTTTTTTTCCTGCTTTAAGGATATTGCCAAGTTTGCACTTTAATCCCTTCTGCTGGCAGCTAGTTTTCACAATGTGCCTTGATTTAGTTCTCTTTTTTATTATTATGATTCCAGGTATAAAAGTTTGAATTTATCATTCACTAGGCATCCTGCATGTGGCCAGGAGGATACAAAAGAACTTTGAAAGACATTGCCGAGGGAAAGTTCATTGCAAGTGTATTTGGGGTGACATATGGTATGCTATATTTTCTTTCCAGTTTTGCAAGAAATGCAAACTGCAGCGTAATAATTTCAAGACACTTGCATGTCCTAACCCTCAAGCCTAGTACAGATATAAATAATAACCAAAGCTTCTTTGTAATGGCTCTAGGATGCTGCACAGCTACTTGAATGAGATGTCTGTGGTCACCAGAGGCACCTGCTAGTCAGAACTTTTGTCTTCTGTCTAAATTTCATTCACAATTACAGATACTAATTTTGAGATCCACCCTAAGTGAAGGACAACTCAAATTTATCCACCTCATGGACATTTCAGAAATCTGTAGCCCACCTGGTTTGCTAGCTCCCAGTGAAAGTAACCTGTACTGTGCTAATGCTTAGCTCAGTATTCCTCTGCCTGCCAACCCAGCCACCCTTGTTAGCCTGCAAGTTAGGAAAAAATTAAACTCTGCCAAGTAGTTTCTCTTTTCTGCCCTGAAAAGCTGTCAGTGGCTCTAGAAGAACCATGTCTTATTTTGCCAGGCAGTCTGGGGTAATGTTTTAACCCACTGTGATATACAGGAGTGATGATTTCCTCTTAAAGTGATCAGCCCGAGATCAAACAGTGATGGACTGTCAGTAATTTGTCACTAGTGAAATGTGAGTTTTCACAGGCAAGCCTTTCAGGTTGAATTGTAAAGGAATAACAGCATTCTCCACTTGTTTCTGTTCTGGGGAGATTCAACAGATATACCCACCTGGGAAACAAATACCCATTAGTATCACTTCACTGCACACCGCCACTTTGACTTACAGAAGCTGAAATGGCAGCAGGAAGAATTTACAGTAAGCTATCTGGGGATATATGCAGCCTGGTATATGCCACAGCCATAGAGTCTCAGGTGCTTTTTCCCAGTAGTATCCAGCTAGCTGCTGCCAAGATAAATTTCTTTTCACAAACTGGATGCTAGCATTGCCAGCCTTTAATCAGACTCATACAGCTTAACAGGGGAATGTTCTGGAGGCTCTTAAGGGTACCTCTGGCAGTAATCCAGCAAAACTGCTACACACACCACCCGTTGTATGTTGTGTTCAATATTTTCCAGATTAACCTGAAATTACTTTTATTAGTGGGCAAGTAAAATAAAACCAAGTTGATTTATCATTGTGAAGAGATAGGGAGCTGCATGCATGACCAGGAAGGAAAAGAAATGCAATGCGCCTTGCAGCTACTTGATATTTTGATTTAACTTCAATGTCTTCTGTTCTGTTCAGCCACTTGTGAAAGTCAAGGAAACTGCAGAATGGTTCACACTAGTGTCACGATTCAGAAAAGACAACCTTTAGGCAGTAGGATGAAAGCTGAATAGGCAGACCTGACTAGGAGTTATTTCTGGAAACCCTGCTGAAATGAAATGTGTCTGCAGGTGTTTCTTGTAGCTTTGTTTTAGTAAATCAGTTTTAATCAGAGTGTCATAGAATGGTTTAGGTTGGAAGAGACCTCAAGGATCCCCCAGCCCCAACCCCCTGCCATAGGCAGGGACACCTCCCACTAGAGCAGGCTGCTCAAGGCCTCATCCAGCCTGGCCTTAAATGCCTTCAGGGAGGAAGCATCCACAGCCTCCCTGGGCAACTCGTTCCAGTGTCTCACCACCCTCACTGTAAAGAACTTCCTCCTAATATCCAGTCTAAATCTCCCCTCTGCCAGCTTAAACCCATTCCCCCTCATCCTGCCATTACCAGACCTTGTCAATAGTCCCTCCCCAGCCTTCCTGTAAGCTCCCTTCGGATACTGGAAAGCCACTCTAAGGTCTCCTCGAAGCCTTCTCTTCTCCAGGCTGCAGAGCCCCAACTCTCTCAGCCTGTCCTCATAGCAGAGGTGCTCAATTCATAACTCTTGCTAATGAAATGCTGTATGACACAGGTTTTGAAAAGAAGTCTCTTACTAGATTAACTGGGAGTAACTTTGCTGCAGATCCAATTCTTACTATAAAAACAAGGCTCTTCTGAGCCTAAATGCTTTCAGATTAATACCTAAATTTAACATCAATACATAACCCTTGATAACTAACAATCACATTGTACTCAGAAAATACTGCAAAAACAAACACCTTTGACTGCAGATTGAGATAAAGAAGTAAAGCAATAAACTGAAGGATAATGATAGGATTTTCTCACCGGGGCCATAATCACAGCTTGGTGATTATAATATATTCTTTTTATTGTTAATTTCTGCCTGTTTTCTTATGGAAAATAATACACCAATATATCCTAAGATTTCCATTACTATTTTGAAATGAGGAAATTAGTGGTAAACGTACTCTGGAAGAATAATTCAATATTTAAGAATCTCTAATAAGAAGTATCAAGGTAATTTTGGTCAGGTTGCCCTTTATTAGCTCAGCTCCATTAGACAGTAGAGAATTTTTCAGGGAGAACTGGTTTGTTCTGAAGGTTGAGCAGAGTTGGTACAGTCCTCCCAGTAAATCAGCACTGGCTGGATGGCTCAGTGTGGTGGTTTGGGTGTTCCACGTCCCCACCCCCACTTCAGAAATCACCCAGACTAGACTCAGACAGCTCTGGAAATTTGAATTAAGCTTATGTTTACATCTAGCAGAATATACAAGCAGATATTTACAGTATAGACAGTTAAGGCAGAAATAGACAAGGTAAAAGGTAATACAGTAACACAACTCCCCTTCCAAAAACCTGAGCCCCCAGGAGGGGCTCTCAACCACCCCCTCACCTTCCCCCTACCCCTCTCAACCTTACCCCAGTCCCAAGGAAGAATGGAGGTTTGGCCAGGGGGGTTAAGAAACAAGGTGAATCAGCCAAAGCAAATGAAGGGTGAGGTTAGAGAGTAATGTGAAGTTCATCCAGCAGCCCCAAGCTCCCCAGCACGTAAAGAGCCGAGAGCAAAGACGAGAGCGAAGTGACCTTATCTCTGTTTTGCTTTTTATTCTAATACATCTCAGTGAGACTATGAGGGATGTAGACATCACCACTGTTTTCATTTCATAGCCTATGATCTAGTTCTTCTCACCAAAACATTCTGGCTAGACTCAAACTAGCACACTCAGTCACAGAAGATGGTTACTTCAGGTCTGTTTCAGTAAGGGTACCATAAGGAACTGTAAAATACACCAAAATGTTTTCCAGCTTGTACCTCTCATTGAGGAATAAAACATTAGACACAGTTTGATTTATCAGGATTTTAAGATTTATTAACAAAATGAGATAAATCAAAGGCTGAGTCTGGCAGCACTTAATGTAACAAGTGATTTAGTAAAACAGTGATTTAGTTACAGACTCAAGGCTGACAAGAGCCATGCTAACTTGGTACAAGGTACCTCCAGCCAAAGCATATGTGTATGCATAAACACAAAGCATACAGACAGGGAGATACTTGGATAGTGCAATATCACAGCCACACCTTGAGTACTGTGTCTAGTTCTAGGCCACTCAGTTCAAGAGAGATGTTGAGGTACTGGAGCGTGTCCAGAGAAGGGCAATGAAGCTGGTGAGGGGCCTGGAGCACAGCCCTGTGAGGAGAGGCTGAGGGAGCTGGGGGGTGTTTAGCCTGGAGAAGAGGAGGTTCAGGGGTGACCTCTACCACTACCTGAAGGGAGGTTGTAGCCAGGTGGGGGTTGGTCTCTTGTCCCAAGCACCCAGCAACAGAACAGTCTCAAGATGTGCCAGGGGAGGTATAGGCTTGATATTAGAAGGAAGCGCTACACAGAGGGAGTGATTTGCCATTGGAATGGACTGCCCAGGGAGGTGGTGAAGTCGCCATCTCTGGAGGTGTTCAAGAAAAGACTGGATGAGACACTTAGTGCCATGGTCTAGTTGATTGGCTGGGGCTGTGTGATAGGTTGACTGGATGATCTTGGAAGCACCTCAACATCACAGTCTTCTGTGATTCTATGATTCTGTGACCACATTAAACATAGTGAAAGATCACTGAGAAATCCTCAAACAAAAGCTAAGTGTGGTGTAGAAGCTCAGAGCATTGAGGACACTCAGACTGGGCGATTCTTGTAGGTTTAGGTGAGGTAAAGCTTTCTGCTCACTAATTGCAAGAGAGGAACTTTATGGGATGGATTAGATAAAAATCTTTAGAGGATGCTTATAGTTTGAGTAAATCCCTAGTGCCATATAAGAAGTAGTGTGTCCTGTGCCAGTCATAGAGCAATGTTGAGAACTTCAGCCCTACTTATTTATTCTGTTGTGGTCTTTCCTAAAGTATGTATCTCCTGGCACACAAATGATCTTTGGCGAAAGCTTTTCTTTCTTTCTTTCTCTCTCTTTCTCTCTTTCTCTCTTTCTCTCTTTCTCTCTTTCTCTCTTTCTCTCTTTCTCTCTTTCTCTCTTTCTCTCTCTTTCTTTCTTTCTTTCTCTCTCTCTCTCTTTTTCTCTCTTTCTTTCTCTCTTTCTCTCTTTCTCTCTTTCTCTCTCTCTTTCTCTCTTTCTCGCTTTCTTTCTGTCGTTAAGGCATATTACTCATTGGATAAATCTGTGTGTCAAAACTTTTAAGTGAGTGCTAATCTCATACTCATAGTATGTACCCAACATTTAGAGTAGCAACGCAGTGTAGCAGCGATTATGGTCTTTGTTTCTTTCTGAGGCATTGCCTTAGTTTCAGCACTTTGGAGAAGTGCCAGGTTCTCCTTAGTACAGGAGTGGGTCCTGTGAAAGTGGTGGGACAGCAATTCTGCACTCTTTTGATGTTACTTTTGGTCTTCACCTTCTTGACAAATGACCATGGAGAAAATCAAGAGGGGATTGGATGGAGGTAGGAATCTCCAATCTCTTCTTGGCAAGGTAATTGTTAGAGACGTTTGGAGTTTCTCCAGGAAAATGGCCAAAAAAACCTGAACCAAAACCAAACCACTAAATGTTTTTACTCGAATTCTGTGAATTTTAGAGGGTGAATTCTCTTTTTCTCCTTTGCAGTGTAAAGAAGCCTGCCTTTACTGTACTGAAAACGGTCAGAGCAATCACAGTCTCTTACACTGCATTGTTAATTATAGGTCAGAGTATTTAATCTCAAACAAGCATTTAGTAAAAGCACAATAGGAAAACCAGGATTAATCTTCTCTGTGAAGAATAGGAAAACCAAGATTAATCTTCTCCGTGAAGAACAGAGCTAACTCTACTTTCAGCAGCCTTTTAAAAGCATGTTGCTGTAACTGTATTGTAAAAATCTAATTTGCTAAGCATGTTTTGCAAACAGCTACCTAGATCACACTCTATATCCAGGGCAGCTACAGTTAATGCAAGTCAATCCTGAGTGGATGTAAAAAAGCACAAGGATGTGCCTGGGCAGGTAGGAGAGAGCTTCTCTTTCTTGGGAAAATGTTAATGTTAAACCGAAGACTGGCAGGGTTTTAAGGCTTTTGAGTTTGCATGTAGGTATCTAAATTTGACCAAAAACCAATTTAGGTACTCAAGTGCTTTTCTGAATCTGAGGCTTACTTATCACAACTAAATCCCTTTCTCTGTTCTTTAGCTCTTCAGAGGACACAGCGTGTTCTCTCTCTCCCATATGAAGACTTACACACTGAACTGCAGAAAGGTGGCTATTTACATTCTGAGTCTGGTACTAACCCGCTACAACAACAGATTTGATTGGGGGCTGCCAAGCCATAAAGCTTTCTTTATGTTGAATTCACTAGATAAATTGTCTTTTAATAATATGATTAAGAACTAAGTTTAAATGGGCATAATTTATTGCTAAACCAAAAAGTGTTACTCAAGCTGTTTGGTAAGAAGTGATGAAGTTTTATTTATAATGATTTCTCGTAAGTAATACTAAGACCACTTTAGTTAGGAAACATTACAGTGATTAATGCACAGTTGTTTGCATTTTAATACTTGATTTATATATCAGATCTGTATTTGTGCACACTGTCAAACGTTATTCTGTTCTTGTCAAAATACTTATTACTGCTGACAGGTGTACCATGCTCACATTAATCCTTAATTCCTCGAGTCAATTTTCTAATTGCTTTTTTGGCATGAGTTTGGAGCCATTTAGTCTTATGTGATCTATTTGTCTTATGGTACAATAATGCACTTTTGAAAATTGGATGCACCTAACTTGGAATTCTGAATAGGAAATATGTGTGGTACTGAAAATCCAAAGTTTTAGAAGCGCTTCCTTGAGACACCACTTCCTGGAATACAGATAGATGTAAACCACTTTACACTTCTCATCTTCCCATGTTCACGGAATTGAATAGATACAAACTGATGAAGAAGTTTGTATCTATGTAATACTTAGTAATTAATACTTAATAGTCCCCCTAGAAGATTGTGCTAGTTTGAAGCTAGCTAGAATGTTTTGGTGAGAAGAACTAGATGATAGGCTGAGAAATGAAAACAATGGTGAGGTCTACTTCGGTCACANATATCTGTGTCTACTGTAAATATCTGCTTGTAAATTGTGCCAGCTGTAAATATAAGCTTCATTCAAATTTCCAGAGCTGACTGAGTCTAGTCTGGGTGATTTCTAAAGTGTGGGGGACGGGGGACACCCAAACCATCCCAAAGTTCTGTGAAGATCCATGAACATACCTTAGCCATCTTTGTCTTCTGCTCTTGTCATCTCACACCACTGGCTTCTGTTGCCTGTCCTGCCCATCAAGAATGGTGCAATACACTTTCTAGGTTTTCTCTTGGTCTAGACTCTTAAAGCTTCTTGTTCTTAAGCACCCAAATAATAAAAATACAAGATTTAGAATAGAATAGAATAGAATCAACCAAGTTGGAAGAGACCTCCAAGATCATCCAGTCCAACCTATCACCCAGCCCTATCCAATCAACTAGACCATGGCACTAAGTGCCTCATCCAGTCTTTTCTTGAGCACCTCCAGGGATGGTGACTCGACTACCTCCCTGGGTGGTGGTTTGTGTTTTTTTTCCCCAATACTTAAATAACAAAATATAATTATGTTACTTTCTTGTCACTGCAAAGCAACTGCAAAGCAAATATTTCTAATATTGCTATGAATGTGGCATACACTGACACATGTTTTTATGCCACTAGTGGTAGTATTGTCATATGTCCATTTGATAAGGAAAAAAAAAATCTAGCCAAAATTTATTACTTGTATAAACAGATCAAGAATAAGCAAAAGTTGATAATTTCTCACAAACTCACCCAGGCAGCTGGACTTTGGGTAGGTCTTTCTAGGATTATCAGAAAAGAATCTAGAGTCTGGAGAACCTTTTTTTTCTGCTAAAAATAGAAGATCGTGGAATCATAGAATCAGTCAGGGTTGGAAGGGACCACAAGGTTCATCTAGTTCCAACCCCCCCTGCCATGGGCAGGGATGCCTCACACTGGATCAAACTCATCCAGCTGGCCTTAAATACCTCCAGGGATGGGGCTTTGACCACCTCCCTGGGCAACCCATTCCAGGCTCTCAACACTCTCATGGTGAAGAACTTCTTCTTAACATCCAGTCTGAATCTGCCCATTTCTAGCTTTGTTCCATTCCACCTAGTCCTATCACTACCTGACATTGTAAAAAGTCCCTTTCCAGCTTTCTTGTAGGCACCATTAAGATATTGAAAGGCCACAATAAGATCACCTTGCAGCCTTCTCCTCTCCAGACTGAACAGCCCCAAATCCCTCAGTCTTTCCTCATACGAGAGGTGAACTAATACTTGTTTTCTGTGAACAAATATATGGCTGCACATTTAAATTGTGGATAAAACCTTATTCTATTTTAGTTTTTTAATTTTCTGTTTTATTCCCCACTCTCTCCACTTGTTCCTTCTTTCTTCATTCTGCTGATTTACTCTCCTTCCCTTGCTATTAACCATGATATATGACACTTCACCCTGTTATTCTTTTGTGCTTTCCTTCTTTTCCTTTCTTTTTTACCTTCCTGACTGACATGCCTCTTTCTGTCATAACGTTTGTTTAAGAAAGAGGATATAAGAGTAAGAGGTTGTTAAATAAAGAAGTATTTGTTTATTCTGCCTTCTACTGATAAAGTTTTATTAACTCCATGATTGTCATTGGTGCTTTTTTGGCAAGAATGTAAGTCATACTCTGTACAGGGTTTGGTGGGGAGGAGGTGTGGGAAAGATAATTCTAGCAAGTAAATCATGGTGGCTAAGTGCTTTGGGCAAACAACCGTGTGCCTTATCTCGTCCAAAAAACCCGTGGAAAATGCATGATAAATGGCACATTTTAGAGCACATGTTATGTCACTGTGAAATAACTTTGATTCATGCTTATGTATTTATCTTTAACAACTGACAAACCTCAGGGTATCTAAATTATTATCACTTGCTCTGTGCTTCTGTGGGTTTTTGCTAGTGAATCTGAATGACATGAAGGAAGATCAGATAGCTGCTTCTTTTCAGTTACAGCAACCTATAAAGAACAAATAAGCACAAATATTAAATCTCAATCTTTGATTTTCTTGAATGAAATTCTCTCCAAAGTATTTATCAGAAATAATTTCTTCCAATTATGCTTTGAAAGCATTAGTATGAACTTCAAACAGAAGAGGCTGGGGCCCATTAATAAAAGATTTTAAGTCACACACCAGTAGAAAATGAGGTATTTTGCTTTAAAATATGGTTATTCACCAAATTAAGGTTAAGGGGTGAATTCATTCTTTTCAGTTGTCTCTGCATGCAGTATATTCTGAATTACATTTTTAAATGAAGATGTCATTTTGTTTGCCTTCTCAGATCATAAGGAATTGTGTTGTTTGATTTGCCATTGTGACAAGCCAGAGAAAATGACTTAAATTCTCTATTGCTTACACTAGTGATACCAATTATGCTAACCAGAAATGCTGGGTAAGAATTCAGGTGCTCTTGTCCCAATATATAGCTACATCCCATGTGGAGGTGGTAGTGTATGCCTGAATGTCACTGACTTGCCATCTCCCCAGTTTATGGCACCCTATAGATGGACATGAGGAGCACCTGGTCTGCTCCAGTCACAGCTCCAGCTACAAGGAACTTGCACATGGACAGTTTGGTTTGCACTGAAGATGCAGAAGGGCTGAAGTAGAAGGCATGGAGTTGAAGGGAGATGGACTTAACTGGCAGAGACCTGTGGCCAGTCTGCATGGTTTAGGAAGAGATATAGTTAGAAGTGCCACAGTAATGGGGAGTGTGTTTAGATCCAAAGGGAGGTGTGATATGAGCGTGTCACAGTTGAGAAGCATCAGATTTTGATGACTGAAAGTGCATCATATAGTAAATGGTAGAAGAAGTCATCAGGGAGGTCTGCAGCAGACTGCTGTCAGTGCCGTGTCACATTATTCTATGCCTACATTTGTCTGATTAGATTTAAACAGCTCGGGGCACAGACTTGCTGCTAATCTGAATGATCCCATCAAGAACCTTTTCTGTATTAAATGCTATGATCAGAAGAATTGCCATTATTTTTTATTTCATTTTACATTACCCTTCAGCATAGGTAAGTCAAAGAAACCTTAGTATTAAAATTTCTCACACCCCCTTTTTTTTTCCCCCAGTAATGCATGTGCACTACTTCTGTACATGTGTAGTCAATGCTGCTGATATTAGCAAGGTTTTTATTCTTCCCCCCACCCTTTTTCTGCATTGCTTTCAGTGTAGAATCATATAATCCAGCAATGCCTGTCTAAATGCCTTGCAATAAGAGATCTATGGAAGTTAACAGTCATAAACCAGCTTATACAAGTTCAAAATCTGTGTTCATTGTCAGTGCCTTGCTGGTAGGAGATCTGTGGAAGTTCCCAGTTATAAACCAGCTTATACCAGTTCAAAATCTGTGTTCATTGTCAGTGCCTTGCTGGTAGGAGATCTGTGGAAGTTCCCAGTTATAAACCAGCTTATACCAGTTCAAAATCTGTGTTCATTGGCAGTGCCTTGCTGGTTTTAGATCTATGGAAGTTAACAGTCATAAACCAGCTTATACAAGTTCAAAATCTGTGTTCATTGTCAGTGCCTTGCTGGTTTTAGATCTATGGAATTTAACAGTCATAAACCAGCTTATAGAAGTTCAAAATCTGTTTTTATTGTCAGTGTCTTGCTGATAAGAGATCTGTGGAAGTTAACAATTATAAACCAGCTTATACAAGTTCAAAATCTGTTTTCATTGTCAGTGCCTTGCTGGTAATAGATCAGTGGAAGTTAACAATTATAAACCAGCTTGTACAAGTTCAAAATCTATTTTCATTGTCAGTGCCTTGCTGGTAATAGATCAGTGGAAGTTAACAATTATAAACCAGCTTATACCAGTTCAAAATCTGTTTTGATTGTCAGTGTCTTGCTGATAAGAGATCTATGGAAGTTAACAGTCATAAACCAACTTATACCAGTTCAAAATGTGTTTTCTTTGTCCCTTTGGCATACGTTGAGCCAGTGTATAACCAAAAAAACCCCATTATTAAATGATACAATCCCAGTACTCTTGGATTAGAAAATACTTCTTACCTTGCCTTTTTAAAAATATTTTTAGGTAAAACTTCACTGTGGTTTTTCTTTTTCATCATTTGGTAAGGTTTTAGTGAATATAAGTTGTCATTCATTATGTCATGGCAATTTTAAATTAGATAACACTCCTTGCCTAAGTTATTTTTATTGCTGTCACCTCCAATGAAACTACAGAAATGCCTTTCAAATATGGCCAGGCAGTAAAAAAAAATATTTATCTATTGTTCAATTTATTGCTGTGTTCTCTGTCTCCTTATCTTCACCAGGCAGTAGTAGATACTGCTTACTTGGAGGTAGAAAAATAGAAAATGATAATTGCTTTACATGATGAAAGTGTCTTTGTTTCCTTTATATCTGGTACTTTGCAGTGCATTTAACTGGACTGAACAATATTTTTTTCTCAGCGTACTTGAATCGGTTGACATTTATATATACGTTGAATTTTGTATGTAAAGAGAAAGTTTTACGGCTTTGAATTTTGAATGAAACCATCAAACTCTTATTTTTGTCTTGGAACATGACAAACGTTCTTAAAACTTTGCAAACAACAGCAGCTTATTCTGATTTTGACCCAAAGTTTTCAGAAATCTCTTTAATGCTTGGCTAAATGTTTAAGCTCTCCAAAGTGAAATGCCTATCTCTTAGTGAGCACAAAACATGGAAATATGGAAATACTGTGAATTGTCATATTAGAAACTTGCTATTCTATGGCTTTGTAGACTGATTTACTTCCCCCCCCCTCCCCCAGCTTCTAGTGTCCTTAATCTTGAGAACAATATGGCAGCAACCATTTCGCTGAAAGCTAACTTCAAATTGAAAGATCTGGTTACTTAATGAGAAATGCTTGGTAACAGCACATAGGTCTCACTGTCAAAGCCACCATCATCATACCTTTATACAAGACAGAGTAAGAGGATAATCATACAGGAAATGTTTCCAGAGAGTTTATTTAAATATAGTAATGCTGCACCTATTTTCCACACAAGCAATTAAAAAATAAGGAAGGCCTTGTCTCAAAGAAATAATTTGCTTACCAGGACAGACAGAGAAAGCAGACTTGTTGCCCTGGGAAATTCTAGAGGGATTGACTATCTCTCTAGATGTCTATATAATACAGATTTGCTCTCACTTTATAGCTTTGGCATTAGGAGGGCTAGGTCATGGATGCTGTTGAAGCAGAATTCTTTCACATGAATATTTCTTAGAACAGGGGAAATGCTGGTACTGTAAGACAGCAGTGTGTATAGCAAAATGTTTAGTCACTTTCTAAACTTTAAAAAGTTGATATCACTACATAGAATCATATAGAATGATTTAGGTTGGAAGGGACCTCAAGGATCATCCAGCTCCAACCCCCCACCATAGGCAGGGACACCTCCCACTAGAGCAGGCTGCTCAAGGCCTCATCCAGCCTGGCCTTAAATGCCTCCAGGGAGGAAGCATCCACAACGTCCTTGGGCAACCTGTGCCAGTGTCTTACCACCCTCACTGTAAAGAACTTCCTCCATATATCCAGTCTAAATCTCCCCTCTGGCAGCTTAAACCCATTCCCCCTCATCCTAACATTACTAGACCTTGTAAATAGTCCCTCCCCATCCTTCCTGTAGGCTCCCTTCAGATACTGGAAAGCCACTGTAAGGTCTCCTCGAAGCCTTCTCTTCTCCAGGCTGCAGAGCCCCAACTCTCTCAGCCTGTCCTCATAGCAGAGCTGCTGCAGCCCTCTGAGCATCTTCGTGGCTCTCCTCTGGACCCGCTCCAGCAGTTCCATGTCCTTCTTGTGTTGGGGGCTCCAGAACTGCACACAGTACTCCAGGTGGGGTCTGAGGAGAGCAGAGTAAAGGGGGAGAATCCCCTCCCTTGCCCTGCTGGCCACACTGCTCTTGATGCAGCCCAGCACAGGGTTGCTGTCTGGGCTGCCTGTGCACACTGGCTGCTTATGTTGAGCTTTTTGTCCACCCAGACCCCCAGGTCCTTCTCCTCAGGGCTGCTCTCAGCCATTCATCACCCAGCCTGTATCTGTGCCTGGGATTGCACCGACCCAGGTGCAGGACCTTACACTTGGCCTTGTTAAACGTCATGAGGTTGGCCTGGGCCCACTTCTCCAGCCTGTCCAGGTCCCTCTGGATGGCATCCCTGCCCTCCAGCAAGTCAACTGTGCCACACAGCTTGGTGTCATCTGCAAACTTGCTGAGGGTGCACTCAATTCCTCTGTCCATATCACTGACAAAGATGTTAAAGAGCACTGGTCCCAGCGCATCTTCTGGGGTATAAAATTAACAATAATTTTGTTGTCTTTATGATGGTTTCACTTTTTCTGTTTGGTTAGACTTGCCGTGAGGGCTGTTACAGTCCATTTTCAAGTAAGCTAACACGAGTAAGACAATCTGTTTAAATGAAAAGAACTGCTGTATAAAAATACCTTCCTAGTGGTACAGTGAACCTAATATAAACTGAAGATGGGCAAATTAAAGCAAAATGGAAACCTCAGACATTACACAGGTATGTTCTTTTTTTCAGGGTGCTCCTAAACCGATTGCCATTGAGCCATGCTCAGGAAACAGAGCAGCAGTCCTCACGGTTTTCTTATGTCTACCCAGAGGATCATCAGGAGTCCCACCCCCCGGTCAGTCAGGTAAGGTTTGTGTTGCTGAGCATCATGCAATGCAATCTACCTGGAAAAATGCCCCCATGTGAGTCCAAAAGAATGGCACAGCAGGTGGATACAAGAGGCTACTAAGTCAAGCTGATAAGTTCAGGTCCAATGTTTAACGAGGAATTTTTGTTTGGGATTCAAAGTGGCATCTCAAATCAAAGGCTCAGTGATCAAACTAGACTGGTGTACAGAGGATATTTGCATATCCTTAAGGAGGGTGTTTGTGTGTGCTATTCTTCAACTTTGTCTTTTAGGGCAAAGAAATTTTAGATGCAAACTCTTCTAGAGTTTCAGTTTGAGTTGAGGTAAATTGCTCTCTATATATAGGCAATGCCAGTTCCAGTTGATGTGTGTTGCACTAGTTAGCTTCTAGTTAAGTTCCTTTGCACCATGAATGTCAGTGATGTGCTGTCCACACATCACTGTGGACACTGGGACCACTGATCCCAGTGAAATGCTGGCTTTTCCAGAATGCCTATTGGATGAAACTTGGGATTGTGTGAGTGAATGTATCTGCTTCATTAGGAAGGTGTTCACTTTGGAAATGGACCCAGGTCATTTTAAAGCAGCATTTCCACTACCAGGAGGCACTTAAGGTAATTCACCCTATTGGATCTGTGCTAGATTGTTGTTAAAAAACCATTACAGCCATTCTTATAAAATGATTCCTAAACAGGAGTCACCTAGGTACACTTTTTAAATCCTCTAAATAACTGTTTGCACTGATGTGATACAATACAGTCATGACAACAAAGTTGAGGTAGTAACACAGCACACCACAGTTCATCAGTTTGTTACTTCAGAATTCATTGGAGCTGTTGCCAGAAAGAACACCTTTGTAATGAATATTATGTGCCTGAAATGCTCCTAAAAAACAGAAAATATGCTTTAAGGCTAACTTTTATCATTAGGAGCCAAAAAGATATCCTCTTAACCTTCAAAAATCCATTTAAGAGATTAAAAAGTATTGAGTAATGACGATGGGGACAAACTCAGTTGACTTATGTTGGAAATAAACTTAGCTGAGTGTTCTTTCTTTTTTTTTGGCTTGATGACTATCTGTTATTTATTTGGTAGTTTTAGGTCATTTTTATGGAGTGGAGGTGGGGGAAGGGTTGAGGTTTTTTGCTGGTTGTTTTTTTTTTTCCTCTCGAGTTCAGAGATGAAGACTTAGTTCTTACAATGTTGTTTATGGCTTGGAATATAATTTCTGGAAGTGCTATGAAAATAAAAGTGTTACTGATGCTTTGTCGAAGACATTTCCTGGAAGAAGTATATACATGTAAGTGCCCTGAAGAGAGCAATGAAGGAGGAAGAATGTTTAGTGGTTTTGTGTTATAAGGAAATGAAAAAAGAAACAAAGCTGTTTATAGTCATACAACGAGGAAAAGCATTCTGAAAGGAAATTAAAAGTAATTGTTGAAATTGGAGCTGAAAATTGTATCTTTTTTTTTTTCCCCTGTTGTTTTCAAATTTACCTGTGATGTGTATCCCTGCAGTAAAGATGTTTTTATCTAGTTATTTCATAATCAGCTTCTGTTTACTCTATACAGTAAGGAAGCAAGGAAATTGGTGAGTGTTGGATAGTGATAGGACTGGAGGGTAGCTTTAGATTAGATGTTAGGAGGAACTTCTTCACCATGAGGGTGGTGAGACACTGGAACAGGTTGCCCAGGGGATTGGTGGAAGCCTCATCCCTGGATGTTTTTAAGGCCAGGCTGGATGTGGCTCTGGGCAACCTAATCTAGTAGAAGGTGTCTCCCTGCCCACAGCAGGGGGATTGGAACTGGATGATCCTTGAGGAGACTTCCAGCCCTGACAATTCTGTGATTCTTTGCTGTGTGTAAAACGTGGAGGACAATGAGCTGTTCCGAGAGTTGTGATTGACACGCAGCAGATGTGGTAGTTTGGTTGGGTCACAAATCTGAGGACAAATACATCTTTTTAAATGGTTTGTGTATTCCTATTCTGCTCTGACAATGCCTTCCACCACCTTTTCAGGCTGAGATTTCAAAAGCTGTTCCTCCATTTATTATTATGGTCTTGGTCAGCCATTTTAGATTTTAAAATATGCAAAATTATTCATCCTGCAACTTTCACTCTGTTCAGGGTCAAACCCAAGTAGAAGTGGTAGAGGTGTGCAACCATGCTGATTCAACCATTAGATTATATTGCTGTAATTGAGGAGTTTTGTGTGTCTAATGAAGTTTGGTACTCATGGACTGCTTTCACTGTATGTAACCATGCATAGTCAAGGCAGAAGCTATTATGCAGGCTTCTTGGCATACCTGTAGCTCTACTAATTCACTTCATTCCTGTCCTGCAGCACTACCTGCTGCTTCTTTCCTATGAGCAGATGCTGTGAACTGTGCCAAGCTATTTGAAATGATGTGGAAGCTTTGTGCAGTGGACATATGTTTGCTATGCAGTTGGTTTCCCTTATGACCTAAGCTAGGTTAAAACAATGACATTTAGGTGGGTGGAAGTAGTGTGTTCAGTAATTAAGTCTTGCCAAGTAATTTTGGGATCTTCTATTACTTGCAGATAACCATTTTCAAGTTCATTGTGATCATCCTAGGATAAAACTGACGGTGTGTCAAGCATATTTGTTGAGATGATAGTGGTTATCAGTTCCCAATGAGAAGACCATGTTGTTCATATCTTGGATGTATATGTCTGAAAGACAGGAAGGAAATGCTTGTACTGGTCCACATTATATTTTCTCCAAAATCAAGAAAGCTAATCCTTTCCCCAAATAATTAGTCTATTCAAGTTATTAGGGTTGTATTCCTGTTCTATTAAGACTTGAGTTTGATCAAACATGAGTTTTAATCATTTCCAAGTTTTACATTAACAAATATTTTGCTGAAAAAAATGTCTCTGAATGTTAAAAAAAAAAATCCAACATACCAACATAAAGGTTACTCTTCCTGCAGCATATGTTCTACATTTCACCTTTATCAGCAGCTGGAAGAGAAGTTGAAACCACAGATGGTGGGCTTTGGACAAAGACTAGGCAAGGCAAAAACTTCTCTAGGACAGACCACATGTCTCAGTGGAGATCTCAGTGCTCTCTGCTTCCTGCAGAAAATACACAGAACTTTAAGGATTTCCCACAGCATTGTTGAGTTCTAATCTATCATCCTATAAATATGCAAATAACAGGTTGACACAATCAAACTGCTTAAAAGTATTAAGATAATAAGATAGATCTTATACAGAAGAAAGAAGTTAGACTTCTTAAGTCTAAGATAGTTCTTATACAGATTAGTCAATGTAGACTCAGATGAAGTATTAAGAAAAGCTAATTTATTGCCAAAATGAAACCCTATTGATTGTGATTCATGTTTTAAAGGGGATTTTTTTTTTCAAGGAAGGAACTATTTATAGAATTAAAGATCCTGAAAACCTGCTAAGTCAGTAAATGTCACTGTGTAGCATTTTAGGTTAGGTGTAGCATAGTAGGCATTAGATTTTCTTGTAGATGTAAGCTCTGAAGAGGATCCTAATGCTTCAGTTATACTTTTCTAGAGTAACAACGGGTTTGAAATGATTTTTTGCTTAGAATAATGAAGGAATTAAAACCAAAGTATGGATTGGAATGAAAAACATGTAGTTTATCGGGGATAAAACCTAAACTCCTCAATTCTGGATTGACTGATAGAGCATGTGGTTTCCTCATTCTTTAGCTGTCTGATTGGCTGCCTCCTACTTGACTAATCAAAAAAAACCCCAAAGGTTCATAAAAATGGCAATTCTGTGTACAATTCATGTATGTATTAATATGCATGCATCGATGTATGTGCATGGTGAGCAAAATCACCTCTTCAAGCAGTTGTAGGCAGGGTGCAATGCACAATGTTCATACATGTCTTACAGGTTTTATGACACAGAACAGCTAGAGAAGCTAGAGATCATCATGTTTTAAATAGCCTAAACTTTTCTTAGTATCAAAGGAGATCTGATAATGAGACCAACTGCAACCAGATTTCTAGAGAGAAGTAAATTATACATCTCAAAGGGTAATGAATAAAACAAGCTAGGCAGGAAAAAAAAGAAAAGGAAAAAGAAAAAGGAGAAAACTTATAATATATACATTACTTAATGCAGAAAAAAAAAGTGCAAATGAATTTCCAGTGGTGGAAAGACCAAGAATAGCTCCTTCACGGTCTTCACACAGCCCTGGTGATATATTGGGCAATACAGAAAGAATATCCTGGTAGTGTGATGAATTCTGTTAAAAGAACTGTAATCATGTCATCATTATTATTAATGATGCTAAATCCCACACTTTGAGATATTGTACTATTAAGTTTATAAACCCCTGACGTTTGCAGTGTTCTTGGAGAGGGCCACTAAATGCACTAAAGCCCAATGTAATTTGTGGATCATTTACTAGTTATGTTGTTTTCACACAGCAAAGTTTCTCTGTCTACCAAGCAGGTACAGGTGAGCACCCAGTAAAGATGCTTCCTTATGAAGATAGTGAGATGAGTGTTCTCTGAAGGTGTGTGTATAAGAGTGTCTCTCAATTAAACAAAAGAGCACATCTAACATCCTGATAAGTGAGTCATCTAGACAAGGTGAATCTAACCTAAGGGTTAAAAATAAGACTTGTAAATTAAAATCTGGAATGAAATATAGAGAATTAACCTCAGTGGAAATAATTTTACAGTGGAAGTCGTTGAATACACATCTTGAAAGAGTGCATGTAATACTCTGTTGCTCTAAATATGGCTGAAGATAGCATAATTCCATGTTCTGCAGGTCGCTCCAACGATGCTGTCTGAAAGTTGCTCTCTGATATCCTTGCATCAAAACAGAATTTCATGTAATTCTGGCCACACTAACTGTGGTGTTCAATCCTACTTAATCAGCAAGCTACAGCAGGATCACAGAATCAATAAAATTATCATGCCATCTGCCTTCCCTGTACTCACCATCATAATGAATAACAACTCATTAAGTGTTCTACAAGACAATTAGCTGTGAAGGGGGGGTAGGGGTGGTGTTCAATTTCTTTCTTGATTCTGTTTCTCATTTTCTCTGATTAAAATACCAAAAAAAAAAAAAAAAAGGAAATACATATCATAAGAGGCACATTAATATAAATATGAAACAGCTAATAGTTTTTATAAAGTATTATATTGCTCAGTTGTTCTGATCCTGGGAATCACAACCGTAGAGTTTTTCATGTGCAGAATATGTTCATGGAATCATTCACCTATCACAGTATGCAGCGGAACGGTTGCAGGCATACAGCAAGGAGAAGTGAGTCCTGTGAATCCTTACCTGCTGCAAACACATTCCTTGCTCACTACTTTCATACTTGCAAAATATGACTTTATATTGCTACAGTCAGTAGGACAAAAAGGATGAGTAAAGATTTTCTTGTAGCAAAGTGTTAAAGACATCGATGGAAATGTACTGTAATTAAGACACAAAGATGATTGAATTGCTTATAGCCTTTTATCGTGTTAGAGGGTATTTATAGAATAGTAAAGGAGTGAACATATGAGATGAATTAATGAAAAAAAAGTTAACATCAGGATGTAAATTGAATTGCACAGTGTGATATGGAGGACATGTTATTAGGGGCCTGTGTGTGTTCATGCTGAGGGTTCCACCACTTTCATATACTCAAAGGGAAAAGACAAGGGAAATAAGGGAACCCCCTGAACCTGACTCTACATTATCATGTATATCCATGTGCCTGCTGAAACCTTGCTGTCTCAGGGTAGCAGCGAGGCTGAAGAGTTGAGGTTGAACTTCAGAGGCTCACTTTAATCTTTGACCTCCTTGTTTTCTTAGACATACATATTCTGGTAGAGTATTCCACCTCTTCGTAGACCTTTTCTTGTTGTCAGTAACAGGGTAAAAAAGGGCCTGAGGCTTGCTTTGGTTTAGGCTAAATCGTTAATCATGTTTGTCCTTTATGTGGCCTCAAACTACAAAACAATGACTTCAAAGCTCAAGAGCTGTATATGTGGTGTTATGTCAGGTATTTAGTAGAGTGTGAGTGCTGGCAAATTGTCTGTCTTGGAATAATGCTCACACTAAGTACATATTCCATTAAATATTTTGTGCTAGTTTGAGCCTAGCTAGCATGTTTTGGTGAGGAGAACTAGATGATTGGCTGAGAAATGAAAACAATGGTGAGGTCTACTTCCCTCACAGTCTTGCTGGGATGTGTAAAGAAGAAAGGCAAAACAAAGATTACTGCACTTGCTTCTTCTCTTCGCTGGGGAGCTTTGCCTGCTGGGGAGAAGCTGAGGCTGCTGGCTGGACTCCATCTTGCTTTCTAACCTCACCCTCCCTTTGCTTGGCTGCTTCACCTTGCTTTTTAACCCTCTTGGCCAAACCTCCATTCTTCCTTGGGACTGGGGTAAGGTTGAGAGGGGTAGGGGAAGGTGAGTGGTGGTTGAGAGCCCCTCCTGGGGACTCAGGTTTCTGGGAGGGGAATTGTGTTTGTATTACCTTTTTTCCCTTGTATATTTCTGTATATATCTGTATATACTGTAAATATCTGCTTGTAAATTGTGCCAGCTGTAAATATAAGCTTCATTCAAATTTCCAGAGCCAACTGAGTCTAGTCTGGGTGATTTCTAAAAGTGTGGGGGGCAGGGGAAACCCAAACCATCACATCTTTCTAGAGTGTTTCATCCAGCATTTTCAAGGTGTGTATGGACTAATACATACAGACCAAAAAAACCCAAACCAAACAAACCCTTCATCTGAGCACAACAGATCCAGGGAAAGAGACAAGCTTAATTTAGAGAAAAGGTGCTGAAGTTAGATTAAGAAGCTTTATTTTTCCTCTTCCTCACTTTAGAAGTAGGACTTCTAATTCAGATACATATGGCAGGCTATAGTGAAGAAAGACCAAGAGCACTGAATATTGGGTGAAGAAAAGTAGGAGTAGAGGTTCAGCTGAGAAGATATTCGTAACCAGTAGGTTAGTTAGACTCATAAACATACAAGATAACCTAGAAGAAAAGAGGAAATCTATGCAAGGATGTAAGTCTAGGTAAAAGGGTAACATAGTTACATATTAATTTTTTTCTTATCCAGTTTACTAGTCCCATCAATTTAGTATCTGAGCAGAGTACATGTGTATTTAAATAAACACATTTCCCTGCAGCATCCTGTTCTTTGTCCTCTACCAATCTGCCTGTCTAGACTGAGTGTCCTCTCTCCTTCTTTGTAGTTTTGGTGAGAAACTGTTGGCTTATTTTCATTATTTGCTGTTTTATTTGCATACATTGTTATTGATGCACAAAGTAGGTTTTGTGTCTATAAAATGCTACTTAGGTAAAGTGACATGTAAACAGGGAAAGCATTATAAAAACACTGAGCAAAAAGCAGCCTCACTCTAGAAGGTACAAACACACTCATTATAAATAACAAGAAGTCTCCTATTTTCATATAGGAAATAAAAAATTCTTGATTCTGTTAATCTCCTCTGAGGTGTCAACATGCAACTGGAAATACACAAACATATGTTTTACATCAAACCAGTGTGGATGTCTAGAACTAGTGTTAAAATACAAGGCATGGGGCATTTTATCTGGACCAAAACCTGTGCTAGTTTGAGCCTAGCTAGAACGTTTTGGTGAGAGGGACTAGATCATAGGCTGTGAAATGAAAACAATGGTGAGGTCTACTTCGCTCATGGTCTTGCTGAGATGTGTAAAAAGGAACAGCAAAACAGATAAAGTCACTTGCTCTTTTGGCTCTCAGCTTTGCTCTCGGCTCTTTGCCTGCTGGGGAGCTGGGGCTGCTGGCTGAACTCTATCTTACTGTCTAACCTCACCCTCCATTTGCTTTGGCTGATTCACCTTGCTTCTTAATCCCCCTGGCCAAGCCTCCATTTCTTCCTTGGGCCTGGGGTAAGGTTGAGAGGGGTAGGGGGAAGGTGAGGGATGGTTGAGAGCCCCTCCTGGAGACTCAGGTTTCTGGGAGGGGAGTTGTGTTTCTGTATTACCTTTTAACCTTGTATATTTCTGTCTATAACTGTATATACTGTAAATATCTGCTTGTAAATTGTGCTAGCTGTAAATATAAGCTTCATTCATGTGGTGCTTTGGGTGTCCCCCACCCCCCACACTTTTAGAAATCACCCAGACTAGACTCAGCCAGCTCTGGAAATATGAATGAAGCAGCATTTACAGCGCCATACAATTCACCATTCCTAGAACAACAAAAAAAACCACCAACCCTGTTTCCAGAAAATAAATACATCTCCTTTATGCAAATAACGTTTCCATGCTGGAAATCACAAGTGGCAATTCGTGCAGCTCAGCCTGCAAAGATGTTTAGCTGTGTTAATTTGACCAGAAGCTCTGCAGATAAGGTGGTTTATTTTAGCAGGCTCAGTGGGGAACAGATTTTTTTTTTGAGTTACCTTTATTTTTCAGGCTGTGTGAAGACTGAGTTTCATGCTTCTCCAAGTCAGGGCATGACTAGAGCATTTTGTATAGAAATGCAACTGTTTTGAGGGATATTATATATTAGTCACCAATATGCTGCCAGTGAAATTCTCCAAATATAGAAGATAAAATTGTGTGAGAAAATCAAACTGGTCTTTATTAGAGTTTAATGACTGTAACTAAAGCTAAGGTCCCAATTTAATGTACAGAGCAGGAACTTCAACCTGTTGACAACAACAGACAGTGGTTTGTCATGTTTGATGGTTTCAAGAGAAGTAAAATCTAGAGTTGATTTCAGTTAACTGAAGGTGCTTAGCAAGACTTGAAGAGTTGGTGGAAACTGGGATCATCTATTCTGAAGGTCACTGTACTGAAGGAGTTGCTTTCCTTCAAATAGTAAGGCTTATTTTTGGAATGACTCTTTTCTCCTTAATCCCATTCTTCTGTGCTGTATCAAACAAGGGAGTAGGCTGTTCTTCTAGTATTGACACTGAAAAGAACAGTGATATGTGGCAGGTGGTGCTGATGATTACTTTAAAAATATTTATGACAATAGCAAAACCAGAGCAGATAGTAAGACCCAGTAGCCACCATCATCCTTCTTCCAGCCAAGACTAAAGGTTGTAGCCAGGAGGAGGTTGCTCTCTTTTCTCAGGCAGCCAGCACCAGAACAAGGGGACACAGCCTCAAGCTACACCAGGGGAAATTTAGGCTTGAGGTGAGGAGAAAGTTCTTCACTGAGAGAGTCATTGGCTACTGGAATGGGCTGCCCAGGGAGGTGGTGGAGTCGCCGTCCCTGGAGCTGTTCAAGGCAGGATTGGACGTGGCACTTGGTGCCATTGTCTAGCCTTGGGCTCTGTTGTAACAGGCTGGACTTGATGATCTATGAGGTCTCTTCCAACCTTGGTGATACTGGGTATTTTTGCAACCTGCAGGGTAAAGTCTACCTGTCAAGCACTGGTTCTTAACATAGTGAGCCTTGTGAATGATGAAGAATGAAGTGGGTATTGATTTTTGTCTGGTCTTTTAAAGAATTTTAGGTGGCTCTGCTGTGGATTAGTCTCTACATCATTCTAGCCATAGAACCTTGATTCCTTTAAAGAACTTGTTCGGAAAAGACATCAACAGTTTAATATGAAGATGCACAATAGTGTTAGTGTGGTGTCTCCCACAGATCTTGGCAAAACTAACTTATTGATTGGACAGTAGGAAGTGCATATTCTAGAGCTGTCAGCTGGGGGGTGGGAAGAAAATTAAAAAGTGAGGGGAATAGAGGTTTACAACTCACCTCTGTAGGTGTTTAAGGCCAGCTTGGATGAGGCTCTGGCCAGCCTGATCTAGGGTAGGATGTCCCTGCCCATGGCAGGGAGGTTGGAACTAGATGATCCTTGTGGTCCCTTCCAACCCTGACTGATTCTGTGATTCTATGATAACTTTCATTATTGGATTTCCTGCCCTAAATGGACTTAATAAAATAAAGGATATTAATAATAACTATTAAATACCACAGGCAATTAGTTATTGTTCAAACCAAAAGTGTCACTGTTCCTCCGCAATCTTGGAAGTAGGCTGGTTTTGATGTTTTTTCTTTTTCATTGGTTCTGGAGGGACTCTTTTGCTTGTGGGTTTTATTTTGTGGATTTTTACTGCTTTAATTGCATAAAGGGATCTGAAAAAAAAAATATATCTGACGAGGTTGTAAAAGGTCTAATTTCTGTGAAATGGAGCTACAATTGTCCACTCTTCGTGGAGGTTGACTGAACCATTTTCAGATTGCAACCAGATGATGATTTGATTTCCTCTCCCCACCCATCATGGATTACAGAGGCAATGATAGATAGTCATAATCCTAATCTTCTGACTGAACAGGTGCACTAGAAGCCAAGCCTTCAAATCAGAGGCTCTAATCTAGAATGAAACATCATCCTTCAACTGTACCTACCTGCTGATCATCAGCTGAAGTACTCAGGGGTTATTTATTTTTCTAATGTGATTTTATCACATATCATATTTTAACACAATCATAGAATCATAGAATGGTTTAGGTTGGAAGGGACCTCAAGGATCATCCAGCTCCAACCCCCTGCCATAGGCAGGGACACCTCCCACTGGAGCAGGTTGCTCAAGGCCTCATCCAGCGTGGCCTTAAATGCCTCCAGGGAGGAAGCATCCACAACCTCCCTGGGCAACCCCTTCCAGTGTCTCACCACCCTCACTGTAAAGAACTTCCTCCTAATATCCAGTCTAAATCTCCCCTCTTCCAGCTTAAACCCATTCCCCCTCATCCTGCCATTACCAGACCTTGTCAATAGTCCCTCCCCAGCCTTCCTGTAGGCTCCCTTCAGATACTGGAAAGCCACTCTAAGGTCTCCTCGAAGCCTTCTCTTCTCCAGGCTGAAGAGCCCCAAGTCAGCCTGTCCTCATAGCAGACCATGTCCCTTCTCTACCTGTGTTTTGCCAGACTTAAGACTGCTTTAAACATGTTCTTTAGTCTTCTGAACACTTTTGTAGCACTGTCCCAGTTTCAGCTTCAGGGTTTTTTTACCTTGCATTGCCAGGTTGTACTCAGAGCACCACATGAAGTCCCATCTGGTGTTGCCCAATGGCACTAATTTTTCCTTGCTGTATCCCATTTAACTTTTTTTTAAACAACTTTCCTCTCTTCCAACTCAGTTTTTCTCTGACCAACTTCTTACATCCCTGCCCTTCTTATCTTCCTCAAACAGTGAACTTTCACTGTGTGTTTCCACTTGTTCCCAAAATACTTAACTGTGAATTTTGCACTGTTAAATCTGAGTACATTTAGATTCCTTGTATTTCTGAGGTCAGGCATCTCTTTCTGCATTATATTCTACTCCTTCTCTCAACTTATGATACACAGCAGTGTTTGTCATGATTGGATTTCAGCAATGTTCTCCTAATTTTATGCAAAGCCTCTTAATGAAAACATTAAAGATCGGTCAGAAGTTTGATTCTTGTTGTCATGCTGTAACTTCAGCATCTGCCTTCTTCCTCTTCAAAACTATACCTTGTTTTCTTCTCTTCATGCAACTGTTTATTCTCTGCAACTCCTGTACTAATCTCTCTTCTGTTTTGTCTGCTGATAATTTCACAGTACAAGATTTTAGACATCTGGAAAATCTTCTGCATGTTCTTACCCAGAAAATCAATTAACTTATAGTAAAAAATTATCGAGTTGGCCTAGCACAATCATTAGCAAATCTTTAATTTTGATTTATTTTCCATTTACCCTGAGTGATAGTTTGGGCTGGATGATCTTGGAGGTCTCTTCCAACCTGGTTGATTCTATGATTCTACCTGCCTTTAGTTATTTCCTATTGCCAAGTATCATACAGCTGAGTTTTATTCATGTATCAGTAAAAAATATAACCTGGACAACTTTTAGTAGAAAGTTAAAAGCTTCTTTTTAGTAGGAAATACAAAACTCAGTTGTGTGCCACTGCATGCAGGTAGGCATATGATGCTTAGGGATATGGTTTAAGGTAAATCTTGTAGAGTAGGGTTATGGATTGGACTTGGTGATCCTGAGGGGCTTTCCCAGCCTGGATGTTTCTGTGATTCTGTGACACATGTGTTTCTGTAGACGTAGAAGTAGAAAAGGGCAGCTTTCTAGGAGTGATTTGTTCTTTAGAAGTGATTTGTCCCTTGAAACATCTTACTGAGATCCACAGGAGCCAGGACTTTGTGCTCCCTACCTTGTAAGGTGGCAGGGCCAGCCAGCGTGCTTCATGTGGAGGGATGCTGAGCTGTTGTACTTCATATTTTGGCCCCTTTCTACTTACAGCTCTGTACAGGGTTAACCCTCCAGGAGGATTAACCTTGAACCTGACCCTAGGTGGTCTTGGCTCCTCCCCAGGGATGGGTCTGAATACTACCAGGTGATTCATGGTTAGCCTACTCCTCCTTCCTGTCTGAAGGTCTATAAAAGCAGGGGGGACTTCCCATTCTCACTCCCTGCCTCCCTGCTTTTCAGCATCACCATCCTGTTCCTGACTCTCTTTTGTTTTACCACCTGGCCATCACCCACGAGGCAGACAAACCCATTACCATCAAAAATCTGGTTGTATTTACACATTTTGTACCTCTTTTTCCCTTCCCTATACCTTTGTTACTTCCCCACCTCAAATACCTTTTTAATTTATTGTTCAATTTTCCTTTTACCTTCCAAATCAGAGTGAGATTATTTATTTGGGTGTGCTTACCCTTTCCTCTCTCTACATCTAATTCCTTTCTCTTGGGAAAGAAGGGGGAAGAGGGAAGGGCACTCTAAAAAATTGTTATTGGTTCTAGCAAATATATTTGAGTTTCTGGGAATTTAAATTAGAACTGAGACAAGCTCTAATTTCCTGGGAGTTTACAGAGCTCGGTCCTGTTTCCCTTTCTGTAGGCTGTGAAAGCATATACCTCTGTTACTGGATGTGATTTTCTTTCCCCCTCCCTTTCTCTCTTTTTGTCTATTCTGTGATCAGGAAGGCACAGGACTATTAGAGTTTGCAAAGTCACAGTAAAAATTGAAAGGATGAACAGAGTAATTCATGAATAGGAAGGAAAAAATGTTCTATAAAGTTATGTCTTCAGATTTGATTGTATGCCAGGCAGACCCTTAGGCACTGTGCAAGGCTGAGCTTCCCATAGTTGAAAGGAATTGTGATGTGTTTTTCTTTTGACATAAACCATACAGATGTCAACAAAGAAAAAGCTAAACCAAAACAATCCAGATAAGTGATAAAGGCAACTAAGAAACGTGTGAAGTTCTCACTTGAGAGTTTTTCTGAGACAGTTTCTGGGATATTTATGTATTTTTTAATAAAGATCTCATTGGGAAAAAAAATTTAGTTCACCAATATGATTTATTTCCCACAAAAGGAAACACTGATGATCTGATAATGCTACTGAGCAATATTTTGTTCTACTCCCTTGCTGTTGACACAAAGTCTCAGTGTTTCTTACATAGAAGATAGGCAGCAGTGAGACCTGTCTTGCCTGCATTCAGCCCATGTCAATATACAGCTAAAAGAGCATCTTATTCAGCCATGTTTCTCCTTGAAAACCAAGCAGATGACTTTCTTTTTGTACTCTTAAACTTTGGGGGTTTAGTAGATCTCCAGATAGACTTCCAAAATTAGGTGAAGTGAACGAATCCCTGTGCAAGTGACACACTTGCTCGTAAGCATCCTTCCAACTTGAAATTGGTGATTTGGTTTTACATTCAGTCAACACATACTAGGTGGAGCAGATGGCTTACAGTTAAATTAGAACCATAAACCTTTCAAAGAGAAAGTTATATATGATTTAAATATTTCAAAGGTGGGGTCCATCACCTATTTCTCCTTCCTCTAACTTTGAATTCCTTGAAAAGAATCACTGAATCTACTTTCAAATCTAGGAAGAGTTAGGCTGAGACCTGTCCTGGTTCATAGTCATACCATTGTGGGAGTTTTCATTCATCTCCTGTGAGGAGAGACTGAGGGAGTTGGGGCTGTTCAGTCTGGAGAGGAGAAGGTGCCCAGGTGATCTTATTGTGGCCTTTCAGTATCTGAAGGGGGCCTACAAGAAAGCTGGGGAGGGACTTTTTAGGATGTCAGGTAGTGATAGGACAGGGGGGAATGGAACAAAGCTAGAAATGGGTAGATTCAGACTGTATGTCAGGAAGAAGTTCTTCAACGTGAAGGTGGTGAGAGCCTGGAGTGGGTTACCTAGGGAGGTGGTGGAAGCCTCATCCCTGGAGGTGTTTAAGGCCAGGCTGAATAAAGGTGAAGGCAGCCTGATCTGGTGTGAGGTGTCCCTGTCCATGGCAGGAGGGTTGGAATTAGATGATCCTTGTGGTCTCTTCCAACCCTGACTGTTTCTGTGATTCTGTGATCAGTGTGACAGTGCACTTGTCCAGAATCTACCCTCCCACCTTTATCACATTCTTGCTGCCATTGTCTGTTCTGAGGATAAAGCTATCAGAAATGATAGAGAGCAATCAGATTTATTACACTCTGGTATCTGATGACATCCATCTGTTTATTTATGAAACCATTAAAGAGTTATTGAGTTCCTAGGCTACAGAGAAAATAAAATTAGTTACCATCTATAGCTAAATTCAGTTCTCTGCTATCTTTCTAGCATCTATGGTGTTTTCTCAAATCACACTAGCTGGCAGACCCAGACTTCAGGAATACATTTACTTCACAGCCCTTTTATGCCATTTCAAGTGAGTGTCTAATGCATGAGCAATTTATGGTTCAGGAAAATGTTGACAGAATGATGTCAGGACTTTCTGTTGTTAGAAGTTTAAAAACATGATAGGGACAGTTCTGGCTTAAAAGTAGCTTTTAAAAGTTTGGATCTGCTCAATCTCTAGGATCATTTGATCTAATCCTTTTCAAGCATAGAATCATAGAATGATCTGGGTTGGAAGGGACACCCAAAGGTCATCTAATCCAACTCTCCCTGCAGTCAGCAGGAGCATCCTCAACTAAATCAAGTTGCCCAGAGTCCTGTTGAGCCTCACCTTGAATATATCCAGGGATGGAGCCTCAACCACCTCCCTTGACAACCTGTTCCAGTGCTCCACTACCCTGATAATAAAGAACCTGTTCCTAACATCCAGTCTAAATTAGCTCTTCCTTAGTTTGAAGCCATTGTCCCTCATCCTATCACTACTGGTCTTTGCAAACAGTCTCTCTCCAGCCTTCTTGTAGGCCCCCTTCAGATACTGGGAGGCTTCCATTAGGTCTTCCCAGAGCCTTCTCTTCTGCAGGCTGAACAACCCCAGCTCCCTCAGCCTGTCCTTGTAGCAGAGGTGCTCCAACCCCTGATCATTTTCATGCCCCTCCTTTGAACCAGCTCGATCAGGTCCATGGCCCTCCTATACAAAGGGCTCCGGACCTGGGTGCAGTACTCCAGGTGAGGTCTCACCAGAGCAGAGTAAATCAATCAATATTGTGCAACTATTGTAGGAGATTAGGTTTAAAGTTTATGGACACAACTTAATACCACTAACATTGTCATTATTAGGTAAAAACTTTTAAGATGAAGGATGAGAGATAAATTGCTCTTTGTGCTATATATATATACAATTACTATTTTAAGAACAAAACCAAAGACATAAGGTTTAAAGCTCAAAACCTTCCTTCAATAAAATCAAATAGCAGACTGCAAATGTATATTAATGGGATGTTTTTATTATTGTAACAAAAGCGAGTTTGTAACAAAAGTGAACTCAATTACTGCCTGCTTCGTTTCTGGTTATGGATTAACTGCCCTTTAGCTATGAAATTTCTAGTAATGTCCTTCTGAAGAAGTTAGTTTGGTTCCAGCAAAGATATTAACTCAATCCACAGATAGCTGAGGAATCAGGGTTGGTGCTAATTCTCTTATAGATTTGCCTTGGATAGGTCTGCATCATAATTCTGGAACTGAAGTGTGTAAGGAATATGGTTTAGGGATGTCTGCATGTCTGCTCACATCCTAGAGCAATATTGCCTATCCAGGTCAGTACTGTCTGCACAAGCATCTAAGTATGTGCCTACTTACACAATTAGCGTACAACAGTCCATCCAGATGACAAGTCTTTGTGGAACATGAAATGGGGAATGGTATAGAAACCACCAAATGGTGCTTTTTGAAATTAGTTTGATCCTAGCAAGGCTGTCAGAACTGATACACCCTGGTGAACACTACCTGACTGCATTGCTGCTCAGGAATTTCTGCAGGATGCTCCACTGTTGGTAGAATTTGCACTAGATGGGCAGGATAAGGGAAGGGATGAGTTCAGGCATACAGAGTTAGCAAGTCCGTAAAATGAAAATAGACTGCTTAAAAGACTGTTAAAAAAGCAGTTCCAAACAGAAAGTCAAAGGATCAGATAAATTCATTAGGAAATGAAGACAAGGAAAATATAAAAGCTAGGTTTTTGAATGCTGTGTCCAGCAGGAGTAGGGAGGTGATTGTGGCTTTGCAGTCGGCTCTGATGAGGCCACAACTCGAGTACTGTGTTCAGTTTTGGTCACCTCATTACAAGAGCGATGTGAAGGTGCTGGAGCGAGTGCAGAGTAGGGCAGCAAAGCTGAGGAAGGGCCTGGAGATTAAATTTGATAAGGAGCAACTGAGGGATCTGGGACTGTGTAGTTTGAAAAAAAAAAAAGGAGGCTGAGGGGAGACTCATCACTGTCTACAGCTACCAGCAAGAGTGGTCAAGCATTGGAATGTGTTGCCCAGGGAAGCGGTTGAGTCACCAAACCTTGGATGTGTTTTAAAGTCATTTGGACGTGGTGCTTGGAGATATGGTTTAGGATGCACCTTGTAGAGTAGGGATATTGGTTGGACTTGGTGATCCTGAGAGTCTCTTCCAACCTGAATGTTTTGGTGATTCTGTTTTTGTATATATGTATTATTGGACCTGGCAAGTAAGTCACACAGCAGAAAGGATGTGTTCTTCATCCTGGAGAAGGTGAGCTTGAAAATGACTGAGAGCTAGTTGATATGGAAAAATGGTAGACAAAATAATTCAAAGGGGGGACGTTTAAAAAATAATACTTGTGTGTGAATTGCCTTCGAAAGGATCCATTTTTATCAGCTTAATCTTTCTAAAATTCTTGGGTGTGAAAAAATGTTAATAAGGAGTAAATTTTCCAAAATGCTAAGCATGGAGCATGAATCTGAACAGCAGAAGAAAAAGGCCACTCTTGTCACTTTCAAGTCTTTCATTTCACAGTCACAGTATTACCAAGGTTGGAAGAGACCTCATAGATCATCAGGTCCAACCCTTTACCACAGAGCCCAAGGCTAGACCATGGCACCAAGTGCCACGTCCAATCCTGCCTTGAACAGCTCCAGGGACGGCGACTCCACCACCTCCCTGGGCAGCCCATTCCAGTGGCCAATGACTCTCTCAGTGAAGAACTNCCACACCATTCCTGATGCAGGCCAGGATGCCATTGGCTCTCTTGGCCACCTGGGCACACTGCTGGCTCATGTTCAGGTGGGTATCAATCAGCACCCCCAGATCCCTCTCTGTCTGGCTGCTCTCCAGCCACTCTGACCCCAGCCTGTATCTCTGCATGGGGTTGTTGTGGCCAAAGTGCAGCACCCGGCACTTGGACTTATTGAATGCCATCCCCTTGGACTCTGCCCATCTGTCCAGGCAGTCGAGGTCCTGCTGCAGAGCCCTTCTGCCCTCCAGCCCAGCCACATCTGCCCCCATTGAGTTTGGCTTAAGTGCTAGGGTATAAATGAAAGATTTGCAAAGAAAACTACGACGACAAACTCTATTTAAGGTTGAGAGTGACTCAGTGTGACACAGTCATGGAAAGTTTAGCCTGACAATGTATCTACTTCTTTTAACCGTTCTGTGCTTAATTCCTATGTTTTTATATATATTTATTACTTGTGATTTGATATTCAGTGATGCACAGTCTGGAGCATCATCTGTGGATTACTTTGTGTCCTCAACATGCTTTGAATGCAGCTGCAAGTGGGAGTTAAAATACCTAGTGCCTTGCCATAGGGCAAACCCAGTAAGTCAATATACTTGAATTTCAGTGATTAAAGGATAACCTTCCTTATCCTTGTCCTCTGACAGTGATATACCAGCATGATACCCATAACTGCAGTTCAAGGCTTCAGATTTGTCCCTGGTAGCATCACTCAGGGCACTTTTCCAGGTACATAACTACTTCAAGCTTGTGCTTTTTCCACCTCAACCCTTTCCCTTACTGCATATTTGCAAGCTCTGTCTGCCACTCCTTTAGTTCAAACACACAGGACCATGGGTTCGGCAGAACTTGCTCTGTAGAGAGATGTTTTCTCTAGCTAGGGAGGGAATCATGGGAGTTTCAGATGGCTGATTGTAGTTAATCATACAGAAAAGGAATAAAAAATTTGCTGGGGCTTGCATCTGCTGGAACTTGTATCCAAAGCAAACTTTAGTGCTTGCTCTATTACAGCATCCCCATGTATTTGTGGACGGATGGCATTTTGCCATGCTCTGGGTAGTATGGGAATACTACTTTATGAGGATGTTGTGGAGATAAATGAATTAATGTTTGAGATGTTCTCAGATTCATTGTTGTAAGTGTAATAGAAAAAATATAAACAATCATCCCTAGCATGGTTTAGTGCATAACATCATTCATTAATGCCTGCATTGCCTCAGCAGGGAAGTTGGAGTCAAGGACAGAGTTAAGAACTCTTCTTCAGTATTTGTTGATGAATTTTCAGATCAGTATCTCAATATATGTTACTCCATTGTTTTGTTTGGTTTTGTTTTTCCAGGGAAGTGCAGATTAATCCATTATTCTTCCCATAGATAAATGATTCCTGTCAAATATACTCATGCAGGAATCTTTGTCTACCATACAGAAATACTGATTAGTCATCATGAGGGAAAACAGATAGAGAATCTGAGATAGCACATTGCAGCTGACTGTAGACAATGAAGGGGTTTTGTGGAGATATTTTGGTTACCTGCAAGTGTATCAATATGCAAAAAGCATAATAAGCTGCACTACAAACTATTAGATAGAGCATAACACATTACATTGAAGAAGAAACTACATTTCTTTCTGGGGAAACAGCAAAGGAATTTTGACCATAAAGTGCAAAATAATCCAAGTATAAATGTGAACTTCAGATGGAATTTTCTTTATTTTTTGGGGGGGGGTGGGTGGTTGTTATTATTATATTCTAAAGACCAGCTATTGAGAAAATACCCTTTGAGTAAATTCCATTTGCATTGGTACATAGAGAGGATGAAAATAATGGGCTGCGGTTTGCTTGCTTTTAGAAAACAGCAAAACATGGCTAGAAGCAGAATGAGCCAAGTCCTGGGCTACATCAGAGGGTTGTTCAGACTGACACAGGCAAGAGTTATCTGTAGCTTTATAAGGTCTGTTAGATGAGAATTAAAACATATCTTTTAATTTACTGTTTTCTGATGATGTAAGAACATTTTCTCAGAAAAATATTTAGGATAAAGAAAGCTCTAATTTATGTGAAATGATGCATTAAAATCAGTTACTCATCCACCTGAGAAACCTTATCAGCTACCCATCAGCCTGAACTCAGAGCAGAAGCTTAAGAGGTAACAAATTTCTCCTGCTTTGCAAAGAGTTTGATAATGCAAGATACTGAGTGATACAAATGCAGCTGGGTATAAATTATCGCCCTTCTTGCAGCCGCTGGAGTTTGAGGTCCCATTTCCCTGCATTAAAATGCACATGGTTCCACCTTGGTTTGTACTGGAGGAAATCTGGAATGCCATTATAGAACACTCTGCAAACTCTCATTATTTTCAATAGGAGTGATGCCAAGCTCCTTTCAAACTTGATTACCGGATCATAAAAAAATAAGGCTGGAAAGGACTTTTAGAGATCATTTAGTCCCATCTCCCTTGTTCAAGACACCATCAGCTGCATGTAAACAATTCCTGGCAGATGTTTGTCTGACTTGATCATAAAAAAAAACAAAACCAACAAAAAAAAAAGGAGTTTCTGCTTCTTACCTAGGAAATACTTCTCCTGCATATTGCTCTTAGGAAGTTTTTTGTAATGGATAATCTGAGCTTTCTCTGCTATGATTTAAGCCCACCAGATTTTTAGCATGTCCAAAATAACCATGGAGGGAAAACAGCCTTTTATATTTTTATGTTTCCTCTCTATCATGTTTCTCTATATGAAAATAATGCCAGTTCCTCCAAGCTGGTCAAGGTCATGTTTTCTGGACCTGATTGCTTTCTATTAGTCCTCTGTATTATCTCAATGCAGAGACAGGCAGGCACAGCAGGAGTGTGGAATACTGAAGGCTGAAGGGGGAAATTGAGTACTTTAAAAGAAAGTCTTCCTAAAATGATACCAAACATTCAATAACATTTTTCCAAATGCACCAGCTTACATTTCAGTCTCTTCTTCAGTGTGCCCTTTTCATATGCATGACTTCCATCCTTCTTACACTGCTAATTACTGATGTTTGATATAGCCAAAATGATTTGCTGAGAGGCTGGCACACCTGAAATGAGAGGCATGTGATACATCACATTGCAATTCTGAACTTAGGCAATATGCAGGATCTATAGAGAAATAGGAAAATCAAGGCTGTGCTTGATTCAGATTTTCCACTTCCCAAATCTTAACTTCGCTAAGTGACTTGACACTGAAACCAGAAAGCTTACTCCACACTTCTTCCTAAGTTTGGCTATTTTTAGGATTTCCTGCAGAGATCTTGGCCCTGGGCTCTAATTCCTTCTTCCCACGAACGTGCCCATCTCTTCCGTTACACAGTGGAGTAAGTGATTCATGTCTGGTACAGTCTGCCAGCAGGGATCAGTTATTTCTTCCTGCAGGGTTATGGCACTTTGTAGCAAGGTGCAATGACAATTGGATTTAATGAAGATAAATTTGTCTTAAGGAGCTGGTGTGACTTAGTTCTCAGCAAAAGTGGTACATGGCAATTTAGGTTCTGTGATGTACATTTTACTTCCAAGGATGTGCAATTCATTCACAAGGAAATTTGCAAACTATTCAGGTAATCCTTACCTGTGGGATAAATACTGACTCCTAAACCTGGCATATTGTAGTTTTATAATCTGATAATCTCTTCCCAGATTAGTGCTGAGAAATTCTGCAGTAAGCTTTCACTAGTTGTCACTAGGTGACTGGAGTTCTATTTAAATGCAATTTTCTCTGTTGATCAAAAGTAGTGATAGGAAAAGAGATTTTTAGAAGGCACCATTCTCCTGCATCTTCTTCTAAATTACTATGTTGAGTTTGGTTTTTTTTAATGGCAGATACATTAAGATATTCCAGATAGTCAAATGATCAATTAGAAACCATGTCGAGCATTTAAAGCTAAGTCTTTGCATAAGGTTTAGAATTTGGGTTTGCCAACTTCAAGAAAAAAGAAACTTTTCTACACTTAGCAGAGGCCACTTTGCATTTCTTTCCTACTGTGACAATCCCTGTGAAAAATTCTAAATGTGTGGGATTTTACATCCGAAATCAGATGAATCCCTACAGCAGACTAGAATCTGAACAATGTGATAACGAACCAATATGACCACAGTCACAACCTGTGCCACGCAGACAGTACAGCCCAGCTGTCAACAAGAGCTTGCACCAGCCAGTGGCAGGCACCAGCCTGCGCTGTGCTATGCTATGCAAAGCTCAAGGAAGATCCAGAATCCTACTTTAAACTGTGAAATCTTACTGATTGCCTCACAAAGCCTGTAGCTGTCACTTATCCATCAAACTGGAGACTGATACAAGGACAATCAATTCTAGAACGTACACTCGATATAATTCACCTCAGCAAGCACCCTGCTTCCTATCATTGTATTCTACACTTTTATGTTCTTAAATGAACCAAATCACAGAATCAACCAGGTTGGAAGAGACCTCCATGATCATTCAGTCCAACCTAGCACCCAGCCCTAGCCAATCAACTAGACCATGGCACTAAGTGCCTCATCCAGTCTTTTCCTGAACACCTCCAGGGATGGTGACTCCACCACCTCCCTGGGCAGCCCATTCCAATGCCAATCACTCTCTCTGGCAAGAACTTCCTCCTAACATGAGAACTTCCTCCCTCGNGGCCAGGATGCCATTGGCTCTTCTGGCCACCTGGGCACACTGCTGGCTCTTGTTCAGCTACTATCTACCAGTACCCTCAGGTCCCTCTCTGTCTGGCTGCTCTCCAGCCGCTCTGTCCCCAGCCTGTAGCGCTGCTTGGGGTTGTTGTGGCCAAAGTGCATGTATCACTACAGGTGTGACTGAACAACCACAGTGCAGCAGAGTTAAACTTCCAATCTGTGGACAGAAATCTCCAGCTAAATTCTAAATCTCAGCTCTAAATTGTTGGTGAGTCTGTCCAAGTGACAAGAGTAGATTCTTTGTCAAATCAGTGCTTCCACTGATGGCAAGGTATCTGGCCAGCTGAAAATTATGAAGCTATATCCCAAGCTCATTTTCTAAATATGTTATATACTTTTCTAGACTATTTCAGGCATTCTAGCAAAAGCTGATGTGCCTTCAGCCATACCACCTATAGTTGACTATGGCATGGAACAGAATTATAATAGCAGTGCAATTTTTGTTCACTTACACATGCACCAGCAGCACAAAAATAACATGAATAAAAGCTTGGTGTGCATGCTCTTAGTGAACGTAATTCCAATCAAACGATCTGTGCTTGCACACTGCAGCCTTTGTGGAAAGAACTAGAGAAAAGCGTGGCCAGCAGGACAAAGGTGGTGATTCTCCCCCTTTACTCTGCTTTCATGACCCCACCTGGAACACTGTGTCCAGTTCTGGAGCCCCCAACACAAGAAGGACATGGAACTGTTGGAACAAGTCCAGAGGAGACGACAAAGATGCTCAGAGGGCTGGAGCAGTTCTGCTGTGAGGACAGGCTACAAAAGTTGGGGCTGTGCAGCCTGGAGAAGAGAAGGCTTAGAAGAGACCTTGGAGTGGCCTTCCAGTATCTGAAGGATGCCTACAGGAGGGCTGGGAAGGGACTACTTACAAGGACTTGTAATGACAGGATGAGCAGTAATGGGTTTAAACTGACAGAGGGGAAAATTAAACTAGATGTTAGGAAGAAATTCTTTATGGTGTGGGTGGTGGAACAGGTCGTCCAGGGAGGTTGTGGCTACTTCCTCCCTGGGTGTGTTCAAGGCCAGGGTGGATGAGGCCTTGAGTGACCTGTTCTAGTGGGAGGTGTCCCTGCCTATGGCAGGGGATTGGAGCTGGATGATCTTTGAGGTCTCTTCCCAACCTAAACCATTCTGTGATTCTAAATGCACCATAATCTGAGAGAAATTATTACCTTTCCCTTTCAGAAGTAAGATATGCTCCCATGGCCACCTTTACATCTAGAGATCCATTTCCAGAACCTCTTCCATGTGAGGAATTATATGATTATGATGATACCAGGGCCATTAAAACAGTTTAAGTTTCCAAATAAAAATTTCTCCAAAGAAGTCCCAAGACAGCACAAAGCAAACAATTTCTATTAGCTCTCAAACTGCCTGGCTTATATGTTCCTTTTGGTGTTTGTTCCATGTTCTGCCTGCAGTGTCTGGTCTGCCTTGTTTAGCTTGTGTTGCATTGCTTGAGTGCTTTTGACAAAAGTACTTGTCACATAAGTACTTGTTACATTCTCCTCTTCAAATTCCCCTACCTAATGCAATAGCTACTCTATGCATTTGCTTCTCCCTTTTGGAAAACAAAAGTTGAGAGACTTTACTTTCTCTAATTATTTTTCTTTTGATATCAACTTGCAAGCTTGAATTTTAATGCTGGATGTCTTGCTCTGGGAGCTGATTTCCTTTGTTTATTCAGCTGAGCACTGGAAGCATTGGTGCAGTTTTCCCAGCAGGGCTCAGCAATGTGTCTGGTCCCTTACTTTAAAGGAAGCTGTTTCCATTTATTTCTTAATGCTCCTAGAGAAATTGCCAGCGAATGTGGAGCTTAGTCAGGGTTGTTGAGGTTCTGGTAATGATTTTTCAGGTAGAACACCACCAAAAAAAAAACACATATTCATGTCACAGAGAGCAACAAATAATAATCAGATAGTAGTAGTAATAATCTTTAACTGAAGAGGAGGACCATGTCTGAGCACTTAACCTGCTTTGTATTTGCAAGATTGAACTGAGCATAACTTGAAGTTTATGAGCTCTTAACTGTTAGCTGGGGTTTTTTGGGGGTATTATTTGTATCTTTAGGATGTAGCACAAAGGGGCCCATTGAAAAGTTGGTTATGAGTAAAAGTCCCACCTTCAAATCAGCAGTTCTAAGCACTCTCCAAAGTATAGAGAAGAGGATGGAATATTGATTTCTCAAGAAATCATGTGTTAGGAAATGAAATAGCATTAAAAAGTGGAGTGAGGTACCTTACTGGCATTGCTTCATGAAGTGCATTCTGATCTTGTTTGCTTTTGGATGCCACTTACACCCACAAATCTACCACTCTCTAATTGGAATGCTTTTCTGCCAGAGCTTGAAAAGGAAGCACTTCTTTCTGTTCACAGCATTTTCAGGCCAAACAATTTATGTAGAGGAATAGATCTCTGTTTAAATAAAAAGGAGCAGACTACTCATTATTGCATCTGGAATCTTACTTTAAGACGCTCTTTGTTTTGGAAGCAAGTCTGTGAATCCTGCTTCATTTTATGACTGAGCAGTCATGAGTTAAAGAGCTGGCTGATTTTGTCTCCATAGTTGTGTGTTCTTGTTGTAAACTCTGAGTGTGTTGTCATACCATTTTCTGTCCCAGACTGGTAGGGTTGAAATGGAAAGAAATGAGCCTCATTGAAGTTGCAGGACTACTTTAGCTTGTTTCATTCTAGATACAGTTGAGACCAATTTTATAACCCATTAGTGAAGAAGACAAAAAAAGGCATCCAGTCATACATACACTGGCTCCATAAGACAGACAGGTATGCTCCAGATCGATTTCCTGGGTCTCTCCCTGTCTGCATGACAATTGTTAAATGAGCTTGGAAAGTTAAACACCCCATCTGTAACTGCCAGCATGAAATCAAATCGCTACAATAGGGCAGCTTTTGGAACTGTGATGTTGAGCATGGGTGTGCTAATGTGATTTAAAGTAGTAGCTTTGTTTGTTTGCTTTTCAAATTGAAAATTGAAAAATATTTAATTGGGATGAAAATTCTGACACTGTCCTGCACTTAAAAGTATCTTCCAGGCTAGTTATTTCTCCTTAGGAATGACATAAAACAGGAGAAAAGGAGAATTAAGTCAACCTTAACCACACATTCCACTCTTTCATGAGGAACTTTAATTATTCACTGTCTGCATATAAAGTGCTATGTTGATATCACAGCATGAAATATTCTGTCTTCCTCAGACTTTTAGGACACTTTGAGGTGTGATTATGGAAAGTAACATTCAAGAGATTGAGCAAGTTATGACATATTACTTGGAAATGACAAGAAAATTACTACCTTGCTTAGGAGGTAGATGTTGCTGCAAGTAAACATCCCTATACATATGAGAAAATGTAATTTATTGTGCTTTGTTTGTGGAGGGAGTTATATTTAGTATCTTAATGGTAAGGCAAGAATCTTACATTATTATTTGGTGTTATTAAGTTAGCTCTTTTTTTCCACATAGTCAACTTTATTTTATACATACCTCCATATGCACGGTTTGGGAGAATGTGATGCAAACTATAAGATAAAGAGAAGAGAAAGGATTTCTTTGTCCATCAAGAAAGTGAGTTACAAAGTTTTTTGTGCTCTTAAGCAGATGCTTTAGAGATTATTTCCATGTAACAGTGTCATTCATTCTATGCATTTTGCTAAAAAAACCAACCAAACAAACAAAACCCAAACAACCTCTACTGTTTTGGAAAAAATAGAGACATTTTAGTGTGTTTTAAATGTGCAGGCATCTGCATGGATGAAATGTCATGATTGTTAGTTGCTTCAATCATAACACCCTCAAGATTTCTCTCTTCAGATATTTCAACTCTGAAGAAGGTGTCCTGTTTAGGACAATGTCCTAGGGTGAGATTTATGTCTTTAAGGACCATGGAATAGACAGGAAATTGTAATTCTTCCACTCCCATAATTCTTTTGCCTTACTTTACTTAGGCTGGCAGCAAACCCAGTTCTCTCTTTTCCTTCCCTCTCCTTCTGGAGAGATTTGGTCTCCTATCTGGAGACAGGGGAGTGTCACAGCCTGTTTGGCTCAACTAAAAGAGGCAGGGGGACAGTTTGGGCCTGGATACACCGAGGTCACAAAAGAGCACTGAGGCTCATGGTGAACCCCAGTTGAGAGAAGAAAAGAGGTCCTGTGGTTTTTGGTTTTGGTCTGCTTGGAAGGAGGTATGGAAAATGTTTGGGCTTGATGGGATTCTGTGTGTATTTCATGTGTTTCTGTGCTGTTTTGCTTTGTAGTTTGCAGCCGGTGGTAGCACCTTCTGTTTAATCTTTGAATATATTCTGTATTTTGATCTGGTCACACAGCCACAGAATGTCAGGGGCTGGAAGGGACTTTGAAAGCTCATCCAGTCCAACCCTCCTGCCAGAGCAGGGTCACCTATACCAGATCACACAGGAACACATCCAGCCAGGTCTTGAATACCTCCAGAGAGAGAGACTCCACAACCCCCCTGGACAGCTTGTTCCAGTATTCTGGCACCCTCGCAGGGTAAAAATTTCCTCCTCATGTTTAAATGACACTTTGTATGCCTCAACTTCTACCCATTGCCCCTTGTCCTGTCATTGGGCATCACCTAGCAGAGTCTGGCTCCATCCTCCTGCCACTCACCTTTACATATTTATAAACATGGATGAGGTCACCTCTCAGTCTCCTCCTCTCTGAGCTACAGACCCCCAGCTCTCTCAGTCTCTCCTCGTAAGGAAGATGTTCCACTCCCTTAATCATCTTTGTGGCTCTGCGCTGGACTCTGTCAAGCAGTTCTATGTCCTTCTTGAACTGAGGGGCCCAGAACTGGACTTCTGATGCAGCCTCACCAGGGCAGAGTAGAAGAAGAGGAGAACCTTTCTTGACCTACTAGCCATACCCCTTGTAATATGCCCCAGAATGGCATTAGCCTTCCTGGCCACAAGATGATGCTGAGATGGTCTTGGAGGTCTCTTCCAACCTAGTTGATTCTGTGATTCTAAGAGCACACTGCTGGCTCATGATCAGCCTCCCATCCACTAGGACCCCCAGGCCCTTTTCACCTTTTCTGCCTTCCAACAGGTCAGTCCTGTGGGGGGGGTCTTTCTTTAATTACTTTGAAAGTAATTTTAGAGCTCTGTGTTCCCCCACTGCCTCTTTAAACAAAGACAGAAAGTTTGTGGTTTCCCAGCTTTATCAATTGATCAATATCATCTCTCCATACAAATCCTACCTCAATGTCATTCAATGATGTATTGCTGTGATGCATCATTAAATATTGAACCTTGATAATGTAAGTGCTGCAATACTGAGTTTGTTTTGCTCTACATAAAGGCTTGTGAAACTTGGCCAAGAAGTTCCAAAATGGAAAGAAAGAACAAAAAATTATTTGTGGTGTTGATCTTTTAAGTGTAAGTTATGTAGAAGTGAAGAAACTGCAGATGTGTAATAGCAGTTTGCAGTTCTTGACTGAGCTACTCAGGATAAATGGACAGAAGTACCTCAGTACTCTGAACTTTGCCATTCTGAACTAGCTCTGGGAGTTACTTCAAATATTGTAAATAACAAGGCTGTTTGTGCTTATGCTCCAATTCCAATTTCTTAGACACTAAGTTTATTTTCTAATGCTGTTAGTGATTCAGTCAGACTGTGTATAAGGCATTAGCAACTCTGCCTGTATCTGCAGCTAGCTATTTGGAGGAATTAACAAGTTTAAATGCGACTAATGTCACACGGGTGCCTATTTTATCATGTTTATAAACTTGTTTGTGAAGTGCTTGTGTAGTTCTATGTGAAACATATATTTGGAGAAACTTAGGGCTATCTGCTAAGTTTCCCAGCACATTAGAATGAAAGATCTTTGCAGAAAAATATGGCTCCTTTCAAAGGCAATTTCTAACAGTTCTGTTGTTTACAGCAAACTTTTAAGTTTGGTCAAGGAAGTAAAACATGAACTAAAGATGAGCCTGTTTGTTTGTTTGTTTGTTAATTTCATTCCAATTTAATGGAATCAAAAACTGCAGAACATCACAGTTTTCTCTCTCTTAGCTGCATTTCATAGGAAAAAAATGGCAATACACCAAAATAATGAGTGAGCTCAAACATTATTAAAGATTTGGGTTCACACTGCTGCCAAAGCAGCTGTACAATGCAGGCTGCACTGTAATGTGTGTGAAGTGCTGGAGCAGTGGGGAGGAAAGAGCAGGCATAGTCAAGGCTCACTGCTCTACAAACATACCTGTCATGAAGCCTTAACATTTTGGAGGGTCACAGAAAAGATCATTTATACCCACAGGTGTATAACTGGCAATTCACACATTTGGTCCTGAAGATAAAGTTGAGGAGTTGTGTGATAGAGCTTGATAGGTCTAGCAGCAAGCACCAGGGCTTTGGGAAGAGCGTTGCAGATTAGCTGGCCTTCTCCTTTAAAACAAACAGAGAGCAAAAGCCAGAAGAAAATGCTTCAGAAGCTGTTTTAAAAGGAAATGATTGAAATTGGAAAGCCAAGTTCTTGGAAATAATGGTTTGCCACATTTGGCTGTGCAGCCATTTTTCAGTTCCCCTGAGAGCGTTGTGAAACAGCCTTCAGTAACATAACATTGTCCTGTGTTTCTGCAGAACACCTGCAGCGGTCGTTGCATAGGCTGGACAGAAGAAAGGGCAAAATTATGTTTGTGCAAACAAACAGCTGCAACGTTTGAATGTTTTGTATTGCCAATTACATATGTTTGAATGTGTTGTTCTGTGTGTGGATTCTGCTGGATGCACATGTAAGTGTGGGGGGTACGCGTGTATGTGCACATGCACCTGTAATTGAGGAAATGAGGGGTTTTGGTGCTGCACAAAAAGGACTATCAATTTCTCAGAAGACAGATGCTGTAGGGCCAGCTTAAACATTTTAGTGCTGTAGATGTATGATTTTAAGCCCTGGGTAAAAGCTGACTGAATATGTCATAGATGTGATTTGTCTTTGGATGATAGCAGCATCTCTCATAAAGCACTCTGCTCAATCTATGGAATGATATTAGTAGTGAATGTGGAGAATGCTCTTTTCCCATAGCTTGAGGTGCACTTATATGAAGCTAGTTGGTGAGTGACATGGTAAATAAAATCCAGAGGAAAAATGATATACAGTTAAATATGTATTGTAGTGGCAGGCAGCACAGCAGTGAAAGCAAACAGAAATAGAACCCTGCAGTTGGTCTGTGAAAAGAAGAAGAAACAAATGTGTTCTAGAACTAATGGCCCCTTGAATGGTTTATCTCTTATCCCAAATTACACTAGGAAAAATCCATTTAATGGGGGGGGAGGGGCAGTGTGTGGGAATCTAGCTCATCTTTTACTAAGTCTTACATATTGCCTTCAGTACCCACGCTTATGAAATGCACATTAGGAACAGAATTGTTCCATTTGGAGAAAAAGAAGTACCATGCACATGCTAACTGTGCATAGATCTGTATTGGTATAACATTATTTTGTCATCTACTTTAACCCACATCTCTCATATCCTTCTGACGCTAATTCTAGCAACAGAATCATATTAATTCCCATAATGGATCTCCTTTCATGACAGTAGATTTCTCCACAAATGAAAAATCATCTAGTCACTTCTTTCTAATTATGTGTGTCTCTAAATACCTAATTATCATTGGGAACAAATTGCATGCTACAAAGATAATATTATGGAGAACTCTTAATCTGTTAAAATGCTGCTTTTCAGTTTTGAGCAATTGATGCAGCTGCTAAAACAGAATTTTTGCCACCTGGACAATAACATTACCGTTTTGTTGTAAAATTCAGAAGCAACTGCTGAGAAGCCAGATTTAGCTTCTTTAGGCATTCTGCATGTCAGATAAAGAAATTTATCCGTGTGGCTTTCTTAATCTGCTCTTTTCTATGCTTTAAACTGCTTTGGAATTCTTGGAAGGTGAGTGTGTGGCAGCAATAAATCTTAAAATCCTAAATTTTCTCAGAAGGTTATGTGGCTTCTCAATAGCTTGGTTTGCACTGTCCACATATGTGGCGACACAGACTAACATAGATTTTGTGGAGCTTTCATGTCAAATACAATCTGCATAGAAATTGCATGTTTCTGCAGAATGCTTAGCAGTTGTGCTTAGGTGGCCTACCTCTAATTAATGTGTAATGTGCACTTTGGCTAGGAAAGAAAAATCACCAGCTACTTACCTCGTGATTATTTCAGCATTCATTACTGTGTTTTGTGGGCATAGTATTGCAGGCTGCAGAACCTCCTCAGCTCCTGTCAAAGTGTTGGTGCTGATGTCTCAGGAATCCTCTAGATGAGGTCCTGAATCCCTGAGAAATATATAGTGACCGTACTTAAAGCATAATTTATAGCTGATGCCTGCATACAAGTAATGACACAGCTTGTTAATGATATCATCAAAACTTCTCAGCTCAAGGACATTCCTGATCAGTAGAGTTATAAAACTTTATTTTTAGTGAAACAGAACTTTTAAATTTCTTTATATTGTTTTTTTTCCTATCAATTTTTCATGCCAAAGGATTTTAAGGGAGACATGCATGAACTAGATCATTATCAGTATCAAAAGAAAACACAGCTGTACACACTTTATTTTTATTTATCTGTTAATATGAAGCCTAGACAAAAGTGGACTGATAACAAGTTGAGTTCAGTTCTAATTAGCAGTCATGATGCTGCCACCTTTTACTATGTAATCAAATCAGCAAAATACTGACAATATGAAAGAGATGCTTGAAGAAATCTAAGTTAGTGAGACCCATTAATAATTTGATCTCATAGGAATAGAGCTAAAATTTATTCCCTATTTTACTTTCATGAAAAAGTTAATTAAACTAATCAGCATTTTAAGAACCACAAGAGAAATCCTGTCCCACATTCTGCTCATCTGTATACAGGAGCCTTGAAATGAGAATGAGGATATAACCATGCCAGATCCCCTGCCAGCATCTGCAGGCGACTTGTGAGGATAGCTGTAAGCGTTGTGAACTTCCCCAGTTACGTTGGTCACTCCCAATGGACTCAGACTCTGCTTCCATGGAGACTTGGAGACGTTACAGGATCCATCATTTGCTGCATCCAGACATACACATGTGGTGTTTTGTTTCTTTTCTCACAGCGGCTTCTTAATCCTTATGTCCCCTACTCAGGATAGCAGAGCTATTTGACTGAGTGGCCATGAGTACTCCTTGCACTCTTGTGGGAATCTAGGTCTGAGGAGCTAGGCTTGGAATACAGCCTGGCCAGTGGTGGATATAAACCAGTGCATGATCTGATGAGCTAAGCAGATGAGAGCAGTACCCCAGGCAAGAAGGAGACTGACAGAAGAAGGAAAAAATGCAGCTCCAAACGGCCACAGAAGGTTGGTGTAGCCCCAGAGTTTGCACAGAGCAGCTGAGGAGCACCCATGCATGCTGTTCCATCTCTTCTGTGAACAAAGCATGGACCAAGGCATAGTAACAGACCAGAAGGCAACAATGCCTTAAGCCACTGTAGCTGTGAGCGAACATCTCCCTACATCCAAGTTGGCATTATGGGAGCTGGTTACAATCTCCAGCTTTTTTTCTGGCAAAATAGAGAGGGAGATTCTAAACCTGCTTATTTTAGAACAGCCAAGATGCAGGAAGGTGAGCCCAAGTAACCTAAAGTGCAAAGTGCAATAATTTGACAAGTTTTATTCAGAGGGAGTATTTAGCTAAAAGCCACAAATGTGAGCTAGACTGAAATGCAAGAGGAACATAAAGGCTATTTTACAGAGCTGACCAAATGGACCACTATTGCTGGGTAATTTAGTTTTGGTGGAATTTGATGCCTCTGTGTTGTGATGTCTGCGAGGTAGCGTCTGCATCCGGCACTCCAGCTGGGTTATTTGTGAGACTGTTTGCTTGTTTGTATTATTCTTGTGCTGGGAAGCCCTCATCATGGGTCAAGGCTGCATTGATTTAGGCACTAAATGAACTCAGAATAAAAAAAGGCAGTTCCACTGCCATAGAGGTTATAATCAAAGTATGAAACAAGAGACAACAGATGGGGCTAGACAGACGGAGGAGCATAAGGAAGCAATGTGACAGTACTGGTCAGCCAAAAAGTCAGTGTTCAAAGGAAAGCAGTAAGCCAGCTATGAGTTTTCTATAAGCAACATATCAAAGACAGGATCTGAAATGAGATAATTAAGACAGCTTTGCAGATGACCGTAGGGAATCCCTTCTAAGAATAAGGCAGTTTGATGGGGAAGAGCTTTAGAAGTAAAGCCAAACATCTTGGGTTTCAGGTCATAAAGAGTGGGAAAGTACACTGAGAGTGGTAATATCACCAATACTTTTAGGTAACTAGATTTTTTTCTGCAGCAGTATTTTTTATAGGTAGAAGTGTGGTAGAGCTGCATGCCTTTGATCTGCTTTGTAAGTACAGAACACCCTCTGAAGAATAGTCCTTCTCGTGTTCCTTGAAGGATTTGTCCTCCATCCTATCAGCAGACACTTCTTGGCCATGAAAAGTTGGATAAGATTCACTTTTGAGAACATGAAATCCTTTGTTTGGCCAAGGAAGTTACAAAATACTTCTGTAGTCGCAGAATTCAAAGACTACTGGAACAAAAGGCTGGATTTGGAAGTCAAATAAATTTCCTTTCTCAAGCAGAACAGGGAAATAATCGCAAGACCCTGTTTGATCGTAGTGGACAGTTGGTAAACAACTTGACAGCAATTTCATCACACGGTTACATTAGCTATTATTTCATATGCCAGTTGTGTTTGGCAAATTGCAATTTCTCTTTGAAAATGATCTTTGGAAAATAATACATGACATTTTAAGGAGCCATGATCCATATACCCAAACCAATAAATGCAAGATAGCTACATGCAGCTAGATGGCATTAACCGAGTTAAAAGAGCCTTTACTCAGACATCTCTCACTTGAGTATTTCTGTGTCCCGTTGCAATGTTAATAAAGTTCTCGGTATTTAAAATGGCAATTGCTTCCAAAAATATATGAGGAGCTTTATGCTTGCTTTCAGTTTCCATGCTGTACATAGGAAAGATAGGAGAACTGAGTATCTCTTAACAAAATGAAATCCCTCCATATGGCACCCTTCTCCCATTAAGTTGTATAATATGAGCCCAAAAAGCATCTTTTGAAATAGTTTTATAGCTGAAATGGGATTTTAGTTTAGCTTAATTTGTGAATTGCCTGAAGCAAGAATTATCTTTAATGCTGTCTGTATAAGGCTGCTCCCACAGCTGTTCTTAACCAATTCTATGTCAAAATAACCAAGAGCTGTTTCACATTAATCTAGAAGTTAGGTTTCTGACCCAAATTAATCTAACTTTTTCCTGTTAGTCAACAGAAAGAATGCAGCACTTGAAATGGATGTCTTGTCCTATGCTATTAGAAGAATTTGAAATTGTCCATTAAATCTCACTCTTGAGTTGAACCTACTTCTCTGATGCCTACAGAGGAATCCTACATGATTAGCTTAGTTTAGGAACTTCACCCTAGGCATCTGAAGTTGAATGAGATTGAAAAGAACTCTTGAAACTGTCTTGACCTGAACTTCTATTTCAACCAAATATAGTATGGTGATGAAGTTAGCAGATGTATTTTTGACTATCAAGTAGGGAGTCAAAAGTAAGGAAAGCCTGCATGGAGTCAGACTGGAATAATTACATTAGTTAACATGGATGTTTTACATCTTGAGGGGTGTCCAGGCATAGTAGCAACTATTAGTTTTAACAAGAATTCACCTGGAGAAGCTCTAACGTTTGAGGTAAGGCAAGCTGATGCCATATATGAAGGGCTATGCAAATAATAATATTGCATGCTAATATGGAGAGCAGCCCTGAGGAAAAGGACCTGGGAGTCTTGGTTGATGAAAAGCTCAACATGAGCTGGAAGTGTGTGTGCACAGCCCAGTCTGCAACCGTGTGATGGGCTGCAACAAGAGCAGCGTGACCAGCAGGGCAGGGGAGGGGATTCTCTCCCTTTACTGTGCTCCTGAGACCCCACCTGAAGTACTGTGTACAGTTCTGGAGCCCCCACCACAAGAAGGATATGGAACTGTTGCAGTGAGTCCAGAGGAGAGCCACAAAGATGATCAGAGGGCTGGAGCAGCTCTGCTATGAGGACAGGCTATGAGAGTTGGGGCTTTTCAGTCTAGTGAAGAGAAGGCTTACAAGAGACCTTTTAGTGGCTTTCCAGTATCTGAAGGGGCCTACAGGAGGACTGAGGAGATACTATTGACAAGGTTGTGTAGTCACAGGATGAGAGGTAATGAGTTTAAACTAGATGTTAGGAAGAAGTTCTTTACAGGGAGGGTGGTGAGACACTGGCACAGGTTGCCCATGGATGTTGTGGCTGCTCCCTCCCTGGAGGTGTTCAAGACCAGGTTGAATGAGGCCTTGAGTGACCTGTTCTAGTGGGAGGTGTCCTGGCCTATGGCAGGGGGTTGGAGCTGGATGATCTTTGAGGTCCCTTCCAACCTAAACCATTCTATGATTCCTACATTAAGAGGCTTTACCTAAAAGGGCAGTATGACAGGCCTGCTCTTGTATCAGTCTCTACAGCTGTGAGATCTTCACCAACCTGTACACTCAGAGCACTCTTCTGTGCATGAGATTACTGCTGGCAGCTTAGTGGGGCAGCACATTGTGCGACCAATAGCTGACCTCTTGAGTGGAAACTGGGAGCTTGGAAGAGTGTTTCAGCAGCTGTAACATCTGTAATCATAGAATAGAATCATAGAATGGTTTAGGTTGGAAGGGACCTCAAGGATCATCCAGCTCCAACCCCCTGCCATAGGCAGGGACACCTCCCACTAGAGCAGGCTGCTCAAGGCCTCATCCAGCCTGGCCTTAAACGCCTCCAGGGAGGAAGCATCCACAACCTCCCTGGGCAACCTGTGCCAGTGTCTCACCACCCTCACTGTAAAGAACTTCCTCCTAACATCCAGTCTAAATCTCCCCTCTTCCAGCTTAAACCCATTCCCCCTCGTCCTGACATTACCAGACCTTGTCAATAGTCCCTCCCCAGCCTTCCTGTAGGCTCCCTTCAGATACTGGAAAGCCACTCTAAGGTCTCCTCGAAGCCTTCTCTTCTCCAGGCTGCAGAGCCCCAACTCTCTCAGCCTGTCCTCATAGCAGAGCTGCTGCAGCCCTCTGAGCATCTTCGTGGCTCTCCTCTGGACTGGCTCCAGCAGTTCCATGTCCTTCTTGTGCTGGGGGCTCCAGAACTGCACACAGTACTCCAGGTGGGGTCTGAGGAGAGCAGAGTAAAGGGGGAGAATCCCCTCCCTTGCCCTGCTGCCCACACTGCTCTTGCTGCAGCCCAGCACAGGGTTGCTGTCTGGGCTGCATGTGCACACTGCAGGCTCATGTTGAGCTTTTCGTCAACCCAGACCCCCAGGTCCTTCTCCTCAGGGCTGCTCTCAGCCATTCACCACCCAGCCTGTATCTGTGCCTGGGATTGCACCGACCCAGGTGCAGGACCTTACACTTGGCCTTGTTAAACGTCATGAGGTTGGCCTGGGCCCACCTCTCCAGCCTGTCCAGGTCCCTCTGGATGGCATCCCTGCCCTCCAGCAAGTCAACTGTGCCACACAGCTTGGTGTCATATCCAAGGTGTAATCCTCAAAGCTGTTTACCAGAAGCATTTGATTGAGTGTAGGGACCATGATTCTGTCTTACCTGCTCACCTCCCCTGGTTTACTACTTTCTCTATTCAAAGTTGTGGTAGCCCTGTTGTTTAAAGGACTTTTATCTGGTTCTCAGAGCCTGTAAAATAAACCTTTGTCATAAATCATATTTTTTAAAGTGCTCAGAAGTAGGATAAAAGTTTACATGCTTGGAAATGATGTCTCTAAGAAGTATGCACTTTATGTTTTATTCATTTTTATAGCTTGTGTTATGATACATTTGATAGGTCTTGAAAGACACTGTCAGTTTTAAAGATTATAGGCAATAAACTTTTGTAAGTGATTAAAATGTGCCCTGTAATGATCAGATGCTTCTCTGTATGCAGAGAAATTTTGTCATATTTAATTTTTAAACATTATTGTTGCACAGTTTTCACCAGCATTACATATTCCACAAGAAGATTATTTCACAAGCAATGCAAAGATACCCAACAGTGAAATGGAAAAGTTCTCCGTGGGCCAGCGATGTGCCCTTGTGGCCAAAAGGGCCAATGGTATCCTGGCGAGCATCAAGAAATGAGTCCAGCAGGTCTAGGGAGGTTTTTCTCTACCTCTACTCTGCTCTAGTGAGACCACTCCATCCAGTTTTGGGTTTCTCAATTCTCCTGCTGGAGAGAGTCCAATGGAGAGCCATGAAGATGGCTGGGGAACTTGAGCATCTCTTCTATGAAGAGAGACTGAGAGACCTGAGGCCGTTTGCTCTTGAGAAGACTGAGAGAGGATCTGATCAATGTCTATAAATATCTGAGGCGTGAGTGTCAAGTGGAGGGGGACAATCTTTTCAGTGGCATGCAGTAATAAGACAAGGAGCAATGGACACAAATTGGAACATAGAAGGTTTCACCTCAATATGAGGAAAAGGTCTTTACAGTGAGGGTGACAGAGCGCTGGAACAGGCTGCCCAGAGAGATTGTGGAGTCTCCTTCTCTGGAGTCTTTCCAAACCCACCTGGATGCATTCCTGTGCAGATTACCTTAAGTGATCCTGCTTTTGGCAGGGAGGGTTAGACTAGATTTCTAGAGGTCCCTTCCAACCTCTAATATTCTGTGATTCTGTGAAAAAAATAACACCTAGAGCTGAGGATTTTTTGAGGTTATAATCCTTAAACAAACTAGGTAGAAAAGAATAATTCTGTATTTATGTATCAAAGTTTGGTTTGTTTGTTTGTTTTCTGAAAATTGCAGAATTAAACCCCTAGATAGGTATTCACTGTTCTTGTACCTAAATACTGTAGATCAGTTCAGACTTCAGTGGTTTGATTGCTAGCAGAACGAGAATGAGAACTTCACCTAGCCAAATTTGGGCTGAGCTCATTTCCTGTAGTAGAGAGTGTCCATTAATGGTATTAATACCTGCCTATATGCATTCTTGTGTGATCTGGTCTAGGTGATCCTGCTCTGCAGCAGGGTTGGACTGGATGAGCTGGCGGCCAGTCACTAGTGGTGTCCCTCAAGGGTCAGTGCTGGGCCCCATCCTCTAACATCTTCATAGATGATCTGGACGTGGGCATTGAGTCAGTCATCAGCAAGTTTGCAGATGACACCAAGCTGGGGGCTGATGTGGCTGGGTTGGAGGGCAGAAGGGCTCTGCAGCAGGACCTTGACCACCTGGACAGATTGGCAGAGTCCAAGGGGATGGTGTTCAATGGCTCCAAGTGCAGGGTGCTGCACTTTGGCCACAACAACCCCATGCAGAGATACAGGCTGGGGTCAGAGTGGCTGGAGAGCAGCCAGACAGAGAGGGATCTGGGGGTGCTGATTGATACCCGCCTGAACATGAGCCAGCAGTGTGCCCAGGTGGCCAAGAGAGCCAATGGCATCCTGGCCTGCATCAGGAATGGTGTGGCCAGCAGGAGCAGGGAGGTCATTCTGCCCCTGTACTCTGCACTGGTTAGACCACACCTTGAGTACTGTGTTCAGTTCTGGGCCCCCCAGTTTAGAAGGGACATTGAGATGCTTGAGCGTGTCCAGAGAAGGGCAACGAGGCTGGTGAGAGGCCTCGAGCACAGCCCTACGAGGAGAGGCTGAGGGAGCTGGGATTGTTTAGCCTGGAGAAGAGGAGGCTCAGGGGTGACCTTATTGCTGTCTACAACTACCTGAGGGGTGGTTGTGGCCAGGGGGAGGTTGCTCTCTTCTCTCAGGTGGCCAGCGCCAGAACGAGAGGACACAGCCTCAGGCTGCGCCAGGGGAAGTTTAGGCTTGAGGTGAGGAGAAAGTTCTTCACTGAGAGAGTCATTGGCTACTGGAATGGGCTGCCCAGGGAGGTGGTGGAGTCGCCGTCCCTGGAGCTGTTCAAGGCAAGATTGGACGTGGCACTTGGTGCCATGGTCTAGCCTTGAGCTCTGTGGTGAAGGGTTGGACTTGATGATCTGTGAGGTCTCTTCCAACCCTGATGATACTATGATACTATGAGGTCCCTTCCAGGGCCTGACATTCTGTGATTCTGTGATACCCTGACAAATTATGCGAAATTAATCTGGATTAATTTTGATATCCTGGTGATGATTGTTAATAAGTATGAAAACTGTTTATTAGCATTAAATCTCACTAGAAAACTTATTCACAAGGTTCAAAACTCACAGTTTGGAAATTTATACACGCAGGGCACAGGCAAAACTGGAGCACTTATTTCTTAAAGTGGCAAATGCAAACATGCTGGAAGAGAAGATTCTTGTGGTTAATTATACCGCTTGTGGTTAATTACACCACTTATCCATTACAGAACACAGGAAGCTTTTTTCTGCTTATGGCAGAAGGTATTACTGAACAAGAGGCTTTAAGTATTTACTCACAAAATATTATCAGACAGTACCCAAAGCAGGTGCAGGGGTTGCAGCAGGTGCTGTCAGTGATCTCAAAGATGTTAGAGGCTTTGGAGTTTCCCAGGCTCTTTTCTCAGGAAGCTGGGAGTCTATAGCATAGTCTCTGACCTGGTTCCTCTTGATTCCCATTCAGCAGAAGCCTTGCAGAGGGGCAGGCAGGATGCAATGCAATGTGCAGTCTCAGTACAATGTCACACTGACTATGGAGGCCGATCGCATGCAGGCAGTTAGAGCCTGTTCCTGGTAAATTCGAGGCAGTGGAGTTTCCAGGCAGTTTCAGGATGCAATGAGGCAGCAGCAGCACTCCCTGCTACCTGCTCATCCCTTTTTATCAATACAGCCCGAGACTAATGGCCTTTGGACATAGATTAGCCAATCAGAATGGTGCTTTTGCAAGCTTGACCATGTCAGGTGAAGCCAGGACTTTCATTTTCCTTTCCTGTGGTTACTTCCCCCAGCACAGAAGAAGGGGGAGCAGGGGAACGTGTCTGGACAAGCCAGAGTCCTTAGACTCAGTGGCTCCAGGTTCTTTGTCCTCTTTCCTGCAGTTGCTTCTCCCCACAGCAGAAGGTGGGAGAGCAGAAAAGCATGCCTGGGCAAGCCAGGACATGGATAAGCCCATTTTTGGCCTGTCAGGCCTACCACAACAAATACCAGTAAAAAATATGATATGTAGTTCTTGTGAAGGCTTCAACATTAGCTTTTGTAGTAAAATATATTTTTTTTTTCCCTCTCTGAATAAATTTTAAGGACACTGTGGAAACTCAGTGAGTTAAAATTATGAATTATTTAATATAACATTCCTCATAATAAAGCTCAATGAGATTTTTTTTTCAGATAGAAAGAAATTGAAATGCAATTGCCCGGTAGGGAAGTTTAAAACAGCTACATTCATCTTTGGTATCCTTCAACTGGTTTGATTGGTGGTGAGAGCAAGACCAAGTATTGTGCCTGTACCGAGGTGCAGAGCAAGTGAAAATGCTGTGTAGAGATAAGAGACTGCTTAAAATCCTGCCAAGCACTTCTCTTGGTTTTGCTCTATTTACTCTAATTCAGCAGTCAGAGCACAGGATTTCTCTGTGTCTTGCAAAGGACCAATAGTCCTACAATTTCATAGGAGCAATACCATGATTTTTCTGAGGCAGGAACCTCCTCGCTGCTGTGTGTTGAGCTTTTGCAGGCACTGAGAAGACAAGCAGTTGGTACTGCACTTGTTCCATGGAATACATAAAGTTTCATTTATAGGCATATTTTTAAACTGAGATTTTAGTGTTTTCTAGCTGTAGAAGTGTTTGCAGTTTTGCTGCAGCATGTCTGCATGAGCAATGGCTCTTTACCACCTCCTTTCCACATTCATTCCATGTCATGGTCTATGGTCCTGCTCTGGCAGGGGGGATTGGACTGTATGATCTCCAGAGGTCCATTAGGACTGTGAAGAAGGTGAAGGGACTGGAGCACTGCCCTGTGAGGAGAGACAGAGAGAGACCTGGGGCTTTTTGGTCTGGTGAAGAGAAGACTGAGAGGGGATCTAATCAATGTTTGTAAATATCTGAGGGCTGGGGGTTAAAAAGAGGGGACAAATTCTTCTCAGTTGTGCTCTGTGATAGGACAAGGGGTAATGGGTACAAACTACAGCACAGGAAGTTCCACCTCAATATGAGGAAGAACTTCTTTACTGTAAGGGTCACAGAGCACTGGAACAGGCTGCCCAGAGAGGTTGTGGAGTCTCCTCTGGAGACTTTCAAGCTCTGTCTGGATGTTTTCCTGTGCTACCTGAGCTGGATTCTATGGTCCTGCTCTGGCAGTGGGGTTGGACTCAATGATCTGTGGAGGTCCTTTCCAACCCCTAACATCCTGGGATCCAGTGATTCTAGCCCATAACATCCTGTGATCATTAATATGTTCTTTCTCCTCTTTATACCAAATGTCACAAGACATTTGCTATGTTTTTATCCACTGGATAATGAAGGCAATATGAAATTTGAGGCATTTGGCTAGGAATATCATTTAGTTTCCATTAATAGTCAATTTGTAGAATAAATTTGCCCTGTTACAGTATTTGATTTTTAAGACCTTTTCTAAGTGTCTCAGCCTCAAAGAAAACTTTAGGCCAGTTCGGTGGAAAAATGCAACCACAGAGATAAGAACAATTACCCTTATTTTTTCTTAGGATAGTGGACAGTACACCATGGTGAGTTTGCATTGTACCACAATGTGCAGTCAAGAATCATCTCATTTTGCTTTGGAAACAATGATCTGTGAGTTTAAGTCAGGCAGTCACAGAAACCTTTTCCTTTGCAAACTCTTCCACTTAGAAAATCCCCTGCCAGAAGACTTGCTATGGTGCAGTCCTACAATAGGATGGACCTTGCTGAGCTATGCTTAGGGCTCTCTGTAGGCAAATGCTGTTTCTGAATGAGCTGTGGCTTGATCTTTCTACTACTGCCTCAATGTTAAGGTTTCTCTAAAGGACTATTTACAAGGTCTTGTAATGACAGGGGGAGGAGTAATAGGTTTAAAATGGCAGAGGGGAGATTTAAACTAGATGTTAGGAAGAAGTTCTTTCCAGTGAGGGTGGTGGGACACTGGCACAGGCTGCCCAGGGAGGTTGTGGCTGCTCCCTCCCTGGGGTGTTCAAGGCCAGGTCAGATGAGGCCTTGAGTGACCTGTTCTAGTGGGAGGTGTCCCTGCCTGTTGTAGGGAGTTGGAACTGGATGATCTTTGAGGTCCCTTCCAACCTAAACCATTCTATGGTTCTATCTTTGTGTTCTCCTGCTCTTGTCATCTCACACTGCTGGCTTCTGTTGCCTGTCCTGCCCATCAAGAGCAATGCAGTACACTTTCTAGCTTTTCTCTTGATCCAGACTCTTAAAGCTTCTTATTCTTAAGCAGCCAAATAATAAAATACAGGATTTCTTATGTTGGCTTTTTCTATGAATTTGTGAGTTGCCTGTATGCGTTTAGCTATTCCATTAACAATGCACTATGACAGGAGCCTGGTTTATGTAGAGAGATCACCTCTTTTCCTTCTGTTTTGTTCAGATGTCTTTTTGCAGTGATTTATATTTCTAGTTTAATTTACACTCTGAAATAGTGTGGGAAAACAATACAGATGAAATTTTCAATGCTAAAAGCTGAAGTGTTTATAGTTGGTAACTCTAACTATACTGTATAATTAAAACAATTATTTCATCAAAAGATGCTTCTTTAAATTGTTTTGGAATTAGTGCTATTGGAAGAGTTCTGTTTTTTTTCCCCCATGCATTTAATCTTTGTTTTGGTCTTTCCAAAGCACATTCTTTTTGTAGGAGGCAAAACAACTTAACATCTATAATTATTCTTTAAGCAATTAGGGGTGTGCAGATTAAAAGCCTAAAGTAAAATTTACCATATTGGCTCTGAGGCACAGGAGGATGTAGGATAACTGTTTAAGGTTAGGAACATATGGGCATGCTGATAGTATTTTACAGTTTCATTGCTATTTCATCACTGTATAATCCCAGAGACTTGAAACAATGGTTTCCTATTCCTGACACATACCTTACAAGTGCTTGCTGAACAGCACAGTGGTGTTTTATATATGGTAGCACTAATGGATCCCTTGTTACAAGTATGTTTACAATACTGATTTCCCTTCAGTCAGGTTTTTGTTGTACATCTCTGCTCTAGACATTCCAGATATTAGCTTCAGTTGGTGAAAGAGATTTGCAAAGGGATTGTTTCCACATCCACAGTTACATCAATTCTGATGGAAAATTGATTTGAAGCAAATGCCTCCTGTACTTGAGAGTTGTTCTGCAGTTCTGATGTTAACTGTCCTGAAATCTGCATGCAGATCATATCTTGCCACAAATATTTTTTGTGGAAGATATCCATAGGCAAGTAAAAAGAAATATAGTCTGAATCTCCTCAAAATTTTATTAGATATTTCCATTATGGGATAGATACTACTCCCTCTGACAGGATGGGTCTCTGTAAGGCCCTAATCAAGACACCCATGTAAAAGTTTGGGGTTTGTGTGATCTGGTCTAGGTGATCCTACTTTGGCAGGGGAGTTGAACTGGATGATCTTTCAAGGTCCCTTCCAGACCCTGACATTCTGTGATTCTGTGTGCTGTGGATGCATTCATTTGATGCTATGTGTCCCCAGGAAAAGACTGACAATATGAGGAATGTTTCTTAAGAGGAACAAAGTCCAATAGATAGGAAATACAGATCGCCTGTCCTTTCATTCAGCATTCAACAGCCACTTCTCTTCGCCTTTTTGTTCTGAAAGGCTGGGGGAGGCTGTTTTCCTTGGAGAGAAACAATTCCACTCAAAGGTCCTTTTTCAAGAGGTGGAAGTGGAGTTTATCTGGCAATAGCTTCACAGGGTCCTCAGTCGAATGTTGGTGCTTACTGCATCTCTGTTGCACACCTCCAATGGAAGACAAGGGACAGTCTAATAGGGGTGAGTTTAGACAGCGGTAGATGTGAACCAAAGGCCAGCTTTCACACTGGAGACAGCAGAATCACAAAGAGGAAACCTTGTGCTTCATTAATTTAACCATTAGCTGAAAAAATTCAAAATGTAATCAAGAGAGATTAGTCATGCAGAAATGTCTAAAACTTAACTTCATTATCACAGTGAGAACCACAGTGTATGACTCTATGTTTGCTGTCTGGTTCCTGTACAGAGTTGTACACTCCTGGCTAGCAGTGCAGGGCTTTTTTTTTAACAACAACATACTCAATGAGGATAAGGTATTTCTGAAGGGGAACTCTCATTTTTGTTTGTTCATTTTTCTTCAGATGCAATTTGCAACTTCTTTTTTATATGTTTTGAGGTACATAAGCTGTTTTCCATAGCTCCCCAAAAGCTAGGAAGTACATTTTCTCCTGCATCTGGGGAGGAACAACAACAGGCACCAGTGCAGGTTGGAGGCTGCCCTGCTGGAAAGCTGCTCCATGAAGACTTTGGAGTCGTGGTGGATGGCAAGTTCTGCATGGGTCAGCAATGTGCTCTTGTGGCCAAGAGAGCCAATGGCATCCTGGGCTGCATCAGGAAAGGTGTAGCCAGCAGGTCTAGGGAGATTCTTCTCCTCCTCTGCTTTGCCTTGGTGAGACCACATCTGGAATACTGTGTCCAGTTTTGGGCTGCCCAGTTCAGGAGAGACAGAGACCTTATAGTGGCTTTCCAGTATCTGAAGGGAGCCTACAGGAAGGCTGGGGAGGGACTATTTACAAGGTCTAGTAATGTCAGGATGAGGGGGAATGGGTTTAAGATGGAAGAGGGGAGATTTAGACTGGATGTTAGGAGGAAGTTCTTTACAGTGAGGGTGGTGAGACACTGGAACAGGTTGCCCAGGGAGGTTGTGGATGCTTCCTCCCTGGAGGCGTTTAAGGCCAGGCTGGATGAGGCCTTGGGCAACCTGCTCTAGTGGGAGGTGTCCCTGCCTATGGCAGGGGGTTGGAGCTGGATGATCCTTGAGGTCCCTTCCAACCTAAACCATTCTATGATTCTATGATTCTATGCTGAAGAGAGTCCAAAGGAGAGCCGTGAGGATGACTGAGGGACTTGAGCATCTCCCCTATGGAGAAAGAATGAGAGCCCCGGAGCTGTTTAGTCTGGAGAAGAGATGATTGAGGAGAGATCTGATCAATATGTACAAATATCTGAGGGGACTTCCTCCGTCAAGTGGAGGAAGCCAATCTCTTTTTGGTGGTCAGCAGCAATAAGACAAAGAGCAACAGCTACAAACTGGAACACAGAAGGTTTCACCTCAACATGAGGAGAAACTTCTTTACAGCGAGGGTGACAGAGCCCTGGAATAGGCTCCCCAGAGAGGCTGTGGAGTCTCCTTCTCTGGAGCCTTTCCAAACCCAAACAGATGCATTCCTGTGTGAACTACCCTAAGGAATCCTGCCTTGGCAGGTCAGTTGGACTCGATAATCTCTGGAGGTCCCTTCCAACATCCAAGGTTCTGTGATTCTATGATAGTTCTTTTTGACCTTGCTTTGGTTCAGGCTCTAGGTTATAACCCCGAGTTTGTTCCTACTAAAAGACAAGGTTCATCAGATCCTGATTACATGCAGCTTGTAGCACATTAGGGATATTAGAAAACATAGACACAGTGTGAGCACTTAACTGAATTTCTTCAAAGTTTTAGTGAATTAGATGCAAATAGGTGGTTATCTGAAACTATATGACATTTACAGCTCAGTTTCAGATGGGATTTATGTTGTCTGTTTACAGTCTGACACAAAATGTATTGAGAGTTTGATGAGTTGAATTTTACTTTTCTCATCTAGAAACTTTTTTTCATGGCTTTGCTTTCATTTGCTAGGAAAATTTATTAGTGTGGAAATCCATATTTTCAGATAATTTGTGTCATTGTGAAATTACTGAAATATCTTCTCTGAATTCTTTAGGGTGTTGACAGAATAAAGTATCTGCAAGTCATCAGTGAAATATGTTTGACTGGAATAACTATGTCTATATAAACACATATGTACAAATCCCTCTGGGTTTTAACAAGGTATTTTGTCTTTTTTGTAAGTACTCCCACCTATGTATGTTCCTTCCAGTGCTCTTCTGTGTGGTGGTTTGGGTGTTCCCCACCCCCCACACACACTTTAGAAATTGCCCAGACTAGACTCAGCCAGCTCTGGAAATATGAATGAAGCTTATATTTACAGCTAGCAGAATATACAAGCAGATATTTACAGTATATACAGTTATAGACAGAAATATACAAGGTAAAAGGTAATACAGAAACACAACTCCCCTCTCAGAAACCTGAGTCCCCAGGAGGGGCTCTCAACCACCCCATCACCTTCCCCCTACCCCTCTCAACCTTACCCCAGTCCCAAGGAAGAATGGAGGTTCAGCCAGGGGCGTTAAGAAGCAAGGTGGATCAGCCAAAGCAAATGGAGGGTGAGGTTAGAGAGTAAGATGGAGTTCAGCCAGTAGCCCAGAGCTCCCCAGCAGGTGAAGAGCAAAGTGCCAAAGCCGAGAGTGAAGTGACCTTATCTATGTTTTGCTTTTCCTTTTTTTACACATCTCAGCAAGATCATGAGTGAAGTAGACATCACCATTGTTTTCATTTCACAGCCTGTGATCTAGTCCTTCTCACCAAAACATTCTAGCTAGCTTCAAACTAGCACATTCTGTTTTGGTTATCTTCAAATCTGTTGTCTCTTCCAGAGTGTCTACTTGATTCCTCATTTCTTCACAGACTTTAGAATTTTAGTCATAGATGTACCTAGATTTCTGTTTATTAGAGTTCCTTTAATTTCACCTCATTAACACTTCCTAAGTTCATGTTTTAGACTTGAATTTAAACCTCACTTACTGAAAGGTAGGATGTTTCCTTCCTTGGAACGTCCAGAGTGCAATGAAGTCATGGCTTTTGGTGGATCCCACATTATCGTTCTAGATGCATAACTTTGTATTTTGATATAATTGCAAAGCAACTTAAAAAGGGGAAAAAACATAACCATATGAAAAACAAAGCTATTTTTATTTCCTATGGGTGCCATCTTCATCACTGCTCTGTTGTGTCTCCCCCTGTCATTGCCACATTTTGCCATACATGGCAACTTTGAAGAACATGGGACTCACAAAGGCTGCATTATGAGAAGATGTTCAGCAGCAATTTAGAATAGAATAGAATAGAATAGAATAGAATCAATCAGGTTGGAAGACACCTCCAAGATCATCCAGTCCACTCTATCACCCAGCCCTATCCAGTCAACTAGACCATGGCACTAAGTGCCTCATCCAGTCTTTACCTGAACACCCCCAGGGAAGGTGACTCCACCACCTCCATGGGCAGCCCATTCCAATGCCAGTCACTCTCTCTGTGAAGAACTTCCTCCTAACATCCAGCCTATACTTCCCTCGGCATAACTTGAGGTTGTGTCCCCTTGTCCTGTTGCTGATTGCCTGGGAGAAGAGACCAACCCCAACCAGGCTACAACCACCCTTCAGGTAGTTGTAGACAGCAATGAGGTCTGCCCTGAGCCTCCTCTTCTCCAGGCTAAACAACCCCAGCTCCCTCAGCCTCTCTTCATAGGGTTTGTGTTCCAGGCCTCTTCCCAGCTTTGTTGCCCTTCTCTGGACACATTCCAGCACCTCAACATCTCTCTTGAGTTGAGGAGCCCAGAACTGGACACAGTACTCAAGGTGTGGCCTGACCAGTGTTGAGTACAGGGGAAGAATAACCTCCCTTGTCCTACCGGCCACACTGTTCCTGATACAGGCCAGTATGCCATTGGCCCTCTTGACCACCTGGGCACACTGCTGGCTCATCTTCAGCCTACTATCCACCAGTACCCCAATTTCTTGTTCCATCTGTTTTTGTAGACATTTATGTTTATTGTTCCCTCCTCTTTTATAGCTGTCCCATGTAGCCAAAGGTTTCACATAATCTGTGGATATTATTTTGGATGTGTTACTCATTTGGTCACTTATGTTTCTTTCTTAAGCTTCTATCAAGGGGCAGCTCAGCCCACCTACAATCTTCATTCTCCCAACTGATTTTTTAAATGTGATGTGATACCTTCCAGATTTGGATGCCTTGGCTAAGTGCCTAAAGTCAGACAGGATGAATTTGAGACCTTGTTCCCATTACAAAGACTCAATCTACCTCGATCTGATGGATTTCTCTAATTTAAGCAGTCTGTTCCCACACGTGTAATGTACTTCTTTCAATCTTCACTTCTTAATGTTCTCTTTCCCTTTCACACTTCCAACTCTGCAATTTCTCTTGTTTCAGAATATTCCCCAGTTGCCCCATGCTCAGCTTAGCTCCACCACTACCCCTTTCCTCCCTGCGCTATTAGCTTCATCTGTCCTTGCCCTGCCCTTCCTGCATTGCCCATTTCATCTTGACTGCCTTGAACGTTGTAGCTATCCATTTGGGATAAGGAACATTCTTCCTGTGTTTTTAAAGCACTGCACAAACTGATTTATCTCCACATATTTTCACAATTGTCACACTACAGTTTAGAGTCATAGAGTCATAGATTCAGTCAGGGTTGGAAGGGACCACAAGGATCATCTAGTTCCAACGCCCCTGCGGTGGGCAGGGACACTTCATGCTAGATCAGGCTGTCTTGAGCCTCATTCAGCCTGGCCTTAAACACCTCCAGGGATGAGGTTTGCCCACCTTCCTGGTCAACCTGTTCCAGAGTCTCACCACCCTCATGGTGAAGAACATTTCTAGCTTTGTTCCATTCCCCCTAGTCCTATCACTACCTGACATCCTGAAAAGTCCCTCCCCAGCTTTCTTGTAGGCCCCCTTAAGATACTGACACTTAATACCATCTCCAATTCTTCTCTTGTATTGTTCAATTTACCCCTTTCTTATTCCTCTTTAACTGATGCCACAGAGCAGTGTGCTGGTCAGAAAGCTCTCTACTATAATTGAGTAACAAATTATTATTTCCTTCTCATGTGTTCAGTGAACTGGCTTTGCAGATCTTTCAGCTCAATTCATTATGATCAAATGGAGAAGCATTTGTTTCAATAAGATTTTAATCTCTAGAACTATCTTTTGCATCAGTGACTTTTCATTGTTAATTGCTTTCTTGTCCTCCATTAAGGTGTTCTTGCAACTGCCTCAACCAAACTAAGCTCCTTGTCTACACACACAATTTGAAATGACTCTTCTCTGCTTTTTGGGTGCTACAACCATTGTTATTTTCTTAATCCATCAGTATGGGTTTTTCCTATTGATCTCCCTCGATGCTGACAAACCCCATACAGACTCACCACTCAAAGGAGTTTCGGAAGTGTCCTGAATTCCCACACAGATACGTCGGAATATAAGAAATGATTTTGCTATGTCATAGCACCAATTAAGGACCTCAGAGCATCTACTCTGTGCTGGAAATTTGTGAGTGAATTACTGTTGCAATGACTGTGTCACTCCGCTCATTTCTTATGGTCATCTTAGTCAGAATGATTTTTATTTTAACTTCTTCTGAACCTGTTGCTGCCTTAAAGTCTTTGAAGGGCAAAGAAAGCAAAGACTACAAACAACGATTTTAAATATGCCCCCCAGTTTTACACAATGAAATAACAAAATCAGGGGATGTGTTCAAGTGGTTCTCTGCCTTTTCCAAAATCAATCAGTTGTGAATTTATTATTTTAACACAGCTGACAGAGAACATACAGAAGGAACTCAGTAATGAAAAGCATTTGGGGGTTTGACAGGTCTTGGCTGAAATGAAGTCCTTTGAGACCAGCATTTGGAGGCAGAGGTGAAAGTAGAAATTGGTTTACCTGAAGATCTCTGTATATGTAGTCTAAATTTTCAAGGGAGACTACCTGCCAGTGTCAGGGCTTATCTTTTGACACATACAGCCTGAAATCTATCAAAATCTGGAAGCTTCTTGACTATTCATTGTGAGTTCCATATGTCTGATTTTCTACACAAAACTTTGTCTGCACAGGTCTTAAAAGTTTCTTGGAAATAATCTTATAATCTGTTTAAAACTACTCTGTTTGTTTGCTTGTGGTTCTTTTATTTGGTTTGGGGTTTTGTTTGGTTTTGGTTTGTTTTACTTACTGTCTACTAAACTCTAAGCATAAACTGCCTGAAAATAAAACTTATTCACTCATTCTGATATGAAAATTAACTATACCAGTAATTGAAAGTTGGAGCTATTAATTTATCATTTCTCTCAGAAAAAGGAATTTATTAATGTATACTTATTGCTCCTTAGGTCTGTGCATCATTTATTATTGACAGTTTTTAATGTAAACTAGGGTTTTGTAAAAACTTCTGTTAGAACTGCAAGGCAAATGTTGGCAGAAGTAAGATAGATTGTGTTCTTCCTTGGGAGTCATTGATGTAGCTATTTACGAAGGTCTGCTCGGTAGCTGCGTGAGAAGATGTCAGAAGTCTGAAGGCTCTGAATTAGTGTAACTGAAAGCTAATGGTGATTTGCAGAACTTGCAAATCACTACTTGCTAGTAGGTTACTGCATAAAAGAAAGGTCTAGCTATATTTTCATGTTTGGCCTGACCTGATGTGTGAGGGGTGGGTGTCAAGTGGATGGGGCCAGTCTCTTTTTGCTGATCAGCAGCAATAAGACAAGGAGTAATGGCTACAAATTGGAACATAGAAGGTTTCACCTTAACATGAGAAGAAACTTCTTTACAGTGAGGCTAACAGAGCCCTGGAACAGGCTGCCCAGAGAGGTTGCAGAGTCTTCTTCTCTGGAGACTTTCCAAACCCACCTGGATGCGTTCCTGTGCAAACTACCCTAGGGGATCCTGCCTTGGCAGGGAGGTTGGACTCAATGATCTCTGGAGGTCCCTTCCAACCTCTAAGGTTCTGTGATTGTGTGACTTTAAAAGTCAGTGAGTTGAAGCACAGCTAAAAAACAATTTAAGCAGTTTAGACTGTAGGCTCTTCAGGGCAGTGCTCACATATTGCACCTTGCACAGTGGGAGTTGTACCCCTGACCAGGGTTGCCAGAAGTTGCAGGAAGGTATCTGAGTAGTAGTAATAGCAATTGCACTGAAAAAAAAACCTGTAAATCTCTTGTGCTGTTTTGAAAAGCCACTCTGTGTATGCATGCTGTAATGCATAATCACACATAAAATGCATTTCTGTGTGATTCTGAATGTTATCCTATAGCAGATCTACCCAAGAAATGGAAATCTCTGTGCTAAAACTGGCTGTGTTCTAGAAACCTTTCCCCATGAACTCAAAGCACGCACAGCATTATGCCATTAGAAAACAGTCCTTTCTCAGGGTCATGCTTGTATATCTTTGAAACTCAGATTATTTTTATATATGACTAGCTATATATTTATTTACATGTTCAGTATTGACTGTCTAAAAAAATTCAGAGCCAAGCCCTGAAGCTCCCAAAGCTGAGACACATTCGATGGCACAGCGATGCACTGTAGTCATCCTGACTTGTGCAAACCAGAAGATATCTGAAAATATTGACAACAAAATGTGTTACCTCTAATTTGGTCACTGGAATGCTAGCTTTTGAAGACATAAAATGTAAGAACAATAGGAAAAGCCATAACTTGCTATTAGTTGTTGCAACCACTTGAGTGTTCAGCAGGGGTTAAGGATGGATAAAAAGTAGAAGGTATAACATGTAGCAAGGAGTAGCAGATGAGCTGCGTTCAAGGCAAACAGATTCATGAAAATGCTGTGACATTTGTTTTTGATATCAAATATTCAAATGCAAGTGTTTAATGTGTCTCATACATATCAGCTCTTGCTGTAATTCTGGGACTGGTGCAGTTTTGCCCTTACTCAATTGAGGATTGCTTTTCCATCCGCTTTGATCGCATTGTGCTTCTGCAATGTTCTCACCAGTTATCCTAAGACATCTGATAACTGAATCTGGCTTCATTTGCCCTAGAGAACAAAATATCATGAAGGAGATTCTCAAGACTGTGGAGGAGAGGGGTGGGGGGGTGAAAGGAGCTAACAACACCCACCCCAAAATGCTTATTAACACCTTTAATGTAAACATTGATATTTATGAGGATTTAACCAAACTTCTCCAGGACAATTGGAGCAGGAATATACAGAATGCACAGCCAGTATCAAAACCTTTTCTTTCCTACACAAAGCAAAACATTTATCATTCTGGTAGCACAAGGGACAGAAAACACCACCAATTCACAAATAAAACCTCTCATGATTTAATATTGTTGTTTTGTCCCCTGTGATCCTAGAGTGATAAATATTGTACCTGCTTTTGTCAGTATCAGAAACACTTTCACATATGGAATAAGAACCCATTCATTATATCCATACTGATTGGTTGTTTTCTTCCCCAGAATGGTTTTTTTCCATGCTTTTTCAGTATACATGATAACAATGATATTGTACCAGCTCTCTTGTGGCCACTCCAAAGCTCCACAAATACCTGTGATGCTACCAGTTTCATTTCTGTTTATTACTATTTTTGTTATCACCCTTTGCGTTCCTGAGGCATTCAGAAGCTTCACTGTGACTCAGAACCTCATTGCATCAGAAGGTGCACAAACATATATCTAATCTAGCCTACAAACACTGGAACTGTACATGCTGTACAACTGGCCATAGACTGTGGTCATCTGTGAAGCCTACAGGCAAAGTCTCATTGATCTATTGCTTTTTCCCCAGAGGAGGGAAAGAACATGCTGGAATGTGTTGAGAGAAGGGCCACGAGGACGATCAGAGGGCTGGAGCACCTCTCTTATGAAGACAGAGTGAGAGAGCTGGGGCTGTTCAGTTTGAATAGAAGGCTCCAAGGAGACCCTGAAGGGATAGGGAGGGAAGAATCTTAAGGGGGCCTACAGGAAAGCTGCTGAGGGACTTTTTAGGAGGTCAGGTAGCAATAGGACTAGGGGGAATGGAGTGAAACTAGAAGTGGGTAGATTCAGCTTGAATGTTAGGAAGTTCTTCACCTTGAGAGTGGTGAGACACTGGAACAGGTTGCCCAGGGAAGTGGTGGAAGCCTCATCCCTGGAAGTGCTGAAAGCCAGGCTGGATGTGGCTCTGAGCTACCTGATCTAGTGAGGTGTCTCTGCCCATGGTAGGGGTTGGAATTAAGCGATCCTTAAGGTCCTTTCCATCCCTGACAATTCAGTGATTCTATGATTCTAAGGGACAACACTTCACTCAAGGAACTTTCTATGGGGTTTGCTCCTAATAAAATGCTGTGAAGGGTCAATGCCTAGGAAATTTGTGCAGAATACACTAGTTACCTCAGGTGAGATGGCTGTAAGCTCTGTACTCATCTCATCTAACCAACAGCAGTCCATACTGTCCATTAAAGCATACCTTGATTTCAAACAAAGGTGTAATTGAAAATAATCAGTACTCTAAATAAATAATCAAGACCATAAGTAAGCATATCATTTTCACTGGACAATACACAAATATTGTGTGTTCAGGAGAGCAGTCCTAGCTGCTGTGTGATACCAAACCACACCTCATTGAATGAGACATAGTCATTGTGCACTAAACCTGTTCAGGCAAGCTAATCATTATATCAGCATGCATCTGGTAATTTGTCTATAGTAAGTTCAGTATTTTAATGCTTTTTTTTTCCTCCCTAGACACATATCTCCATATTTAAACCAATATGGAATGGGCAGAAACACTGATTTTGTAAATTAAACCTCCAAAATGTGATTTCAAAAAGCAATTTTTTGTTTTAAATTCAACTTGTTTCAGTCAAGCCTTCAATTTTGAGTGCAATATTTCTCCTTCCAAGCTTTAGATCTCTTGACAGGCTCCTTTATCTCTAATCATCAATATTCTTACTCTCTGGACTTAATACAACTGCTGATATGGACTAGAAAAGGCAAGATTCAGGGCAATAGGTTAATTTTACATGTGTAAATAGAAAATCAAAGAGTAGGAAGCCAGAAGAATATGAAAATACTGCATTGTGGCTTCATCCTAGATGGAGTTGTCTAAACTACTGAGCATTTGCAGCTTCAGGAGAGCACAGCAATGACATACCTCACCCTAAAGGCTCTTTGTTTCTACAAGAGCCTCTTGGCTCTGTTTCCCTCCCCTTGAAATCCATCTTGGTGCTGAAGAGGATTTAAACCCCACTGCCTTAGCCTCTATGGACCTTCAGCAGCTTCACGCCCATCGCACACTAGCACAAAGGATAGCCGTATCCTTAAGGCCATCCCAGGGAGAAAAACAAATTTCTGTTACTTTTGCAAACTTAGATGAAAAGTTGCATAAAAAATGTGCACTAGCACAGCTTTTAAACCCATGGAAGGAGATACTGTTCTTAAAGCAGATGTGGGCCTGAACCAGTGAAATAAGGCTGGCTGTATTTAGGTTATTCACAATCTACTTCATCACTCTTAAAGAAAGCCTTAGATTATAGTTCAAATGTGAAGTTCTTTTTGTCTGTCTTTGTAAATAGTGGACCTGTGTATTTTTGGTGGAAAAGAATTGTCCACTAACATGGAAAGATAGAAGAAGGGCTAACAATATAAATTATGATGAAGATTTTTGCAGCTTTTAAAACTTGCCATTCCACCATCTCCTCACACTGTTACAGTCCAAAGAGATGAAGGAATGAGGAAGAGAATTAGAGTAGCCTCGGTAACTAACATCAGATTCATAAAGGAGAATTCCTGATCATTGAAAGTGCAGACAGATAAAAGCAAGTGCCTTGTAAATGCAGTTGAACAATGCAGCAGCTTAAGCTTGACAGAATGAGCAGCAGCAAAATAAGGACAGAAAATGGAGGGCTATTTGGAAGGAAGGCAATGAAAAACTGCGTAGGAAAACCCCAAGAACTAGAATCATAGATTCTACATATTCCACTGTCATTATATGGAAGGCTTGTCCAGACAAGACAGGACAAATAAAAATCAGCTCCTAAGTTCACACATCTGACTGCAAGCATAAAAGAGGCTTAGTTAAGTCCCTCTCATCTCTGACACTTGCCCTTTTGGGGGATAATACCTTCTATTACTGAACCTCGAACGCTGTCAAATTCCATTTTCACAGCTGGGGTTTTTTTTCCCCTCAACTTTTAAGATAAAGGTCATAAAACCTGGTGCCCCACCTGCTAGAAACAAGGTGCAGTTTGCCACGGATTACCTCCTATCCCCTTTCTTTACACCCAGGCTTACAGCAAGCTTTTAATGAGCTCATCCTAAGCAGGGGCCATTCTTTTCATTATCACCTTCTTTTCTATTCTCTATGAAAATCAATGTTTGTTTATGGCTGCATCAGACTCTCAAGTGTATGGTGTCTAATGGCATGGCTTTAAAGTTTGATATTTTATCTGTATAACTTAGGATAATTGTTTATAGTTGCAAATCATCATGCAGCAGCGTTATGCGAAACGATGCAGGATTGCATTGCAAAGGGAAGAGCAGATTCAGGGTTTATTGTATTATTGTGTTATAGAATGCACTTCAGAGGCTACAGAAGAAAGCAACTCAAACTGTAGCTGTTCTTAGAAGCTCAGATAGTATGAAACAGATTTCATTCATAGCACACTCTTGTATCATCATCATCACTGAATATATAGCCATTAAAGTATAATTGAAATACAGAAAATCAGGAAATGAAAGAACCAAAGCCAAGTTTTTCACATGTGATCAAAAAGCATGTGGGAAAAAAAGCAGGGGGAAAAGGTCAGCAGTTACATAGCAAATAGAAGGCTGAACATAATTTCTGCTTTTAAAAAACAGATGGGAGGTTTAGGAAAATCACGGTGAGGGAATTCTAATGTCCTACTGAAGGTTTCTTTCTCCTTCATCACGTAGTAAAAACTTTCTGAAGTACATAATTGAAAGCCTAATTACATCCTGGCATGACACTTTACACAGTACCTCAGTTTTCAGTGAAAATATTTATACCATTCTGCTCTGGAGTATCTCTACAGAATAGAATCAACCAGGTTGGAAGAGACCTCCAAGATCATCCTCTCCAACCTATCACCCAGCCCTATCCAGTCAACTAGACCATGGCACTAAGTGCCTCATCCAGGCTTTTCCTGAACACCTCCAGGGACGGTGACTCCACCACCTCCATGGGCAGCCCATTCCAATGCCAATCACTCTCTCTGTGAAGAACTTCCTCCTAACATCCAGCCTATTGTGAAGAACAACACACAGAATTGCTCTGAATTTTGCTTCTTGTCTCCAAGAACTATCCTTGCATTGGAAAACTCCGAGCAGAGCATATGTCTTGCAGCATCATCTTCTCTCTGCTTTCCAGGTAGGGTGTCTGATCTAGGGTAGGGTGTCCCCACCCATGGCAGGGGGGTTGGAACTGGATGATCCTTGTGGTCCCTTCCAACCCTGACTGATTCTATGATTCTATGATTCTTTTCTGCCACATCTGACTTCCTTTACTAATGATTGGGTTGGGCTGCTGTAGGAAGTCTTCAGTATCTGAAGTCTGATTTTCCTTGAATGCATCTTATGGGAGCTGCCATTGCTGGGAACTTGATGAGAATTTCTGGACTATAACCTTCGTTTGGTTTCTACCTCTTACTTTCAAATCCACTTAGTAGCATGAGTCCTGCTCAACAGGAAATGAGTGAGAGAATTTACATTGTTGTATAAAAAAGGTGATGGGCATATCAGGCTGAGACTTATGCCCAATCTGATCTCAAGAGAGAAATATTTCACAGCTTCTGTTTCTCTTGTGCATGTTGTTGCTAAAAGGAGGAATACTGAACCTGAATTTGGTGTGTCAGGGGGAATGTTCCAAATGGCAAAAGTTAGATTGATAATCTTTGCACCAAAGCAGGTCTTTCACATGCTTAATGGGGTTAATAAATGAGACAGTAAGTGCTACTTGGTGGAATACGAGTACACACAGAGTTATATAACAGGCTATGACTATTACCATCCGTTTTCTAGGTTTTCTTCTCCAAATTCTGAAGCATGCCTAGGGCATGTTATATATTTTCAGTGACAGACAGGTCATAGCATTACTCTCTCACAGTTTCAGACATTGACAGTGTACCTGCATATGTCACACAAACAGAAAAGGTGCTCTGCTGCTATGATTTTGCTGATATTTATATCTATAGGCTGTTCAGGACCAAGTGTATGTAGTGAATTATGAACATGCACTGTTTGAAACGGAACTCTTATTTCCATACATTTTGGTGGTTACTAGGTCTAAGGATGTCTTCCCCTTTATTCTGCTCTCGTGAGACCCCACACGGAGCACTGTGTACAGTTCTGCAGCCCCCAACACAAGAAGGACGTTTAAATGCTGGAGTGAGTCCAGAGGAAGCCACAAAGATGCTTGGAGGAATGAAGCAGCTCTCCTCTGAGGACAGGCTACAAGAATTGATGCTTTTCAGCCTACAGAAGAGAAGGCTTTGAGGAGAACTTGGAGTGGCCTTCCAGTATCTGAAAGGGGCCCAGAGAAGGGCTGGGGAGGGACTATTTACAAGGTCTTGTAATGACAGGATGAGGATTAATGGGTTTAAACTGGCAGAGGGGAGATTTAAACTGGATGTTAAGAAGTTCTTTCCAGTGAGCGTGGTGAGACACTGGCACAGGTTGCCCAGGGATGTTGTGGATGCTCCCTCCCTGGAGGTATTCAAGGCCAGGGGCGTGGGGTGTGTGGAACTACATGATCTGTGAGGTCCCTTCCAACCTAAACCATTTTATGATTCTATGTCATTTTTCCTGCTCAAATCGTACTGTAGTGTTCTCAGTGCAGTAAGAGAAGACTCACCCAAGAGTAAATGACTAGCCGTATGGCTTGCCTGTGTATACTGGACTCCCTCAGGATTATTCTCTTCCTGTGCTGACCAGGATTTTGATAGGCCCACTTGTATAAAATCCTCAGTTTTTTAAAGGGCTTTTGTGCTTTTCAGCCTTTTGCCAAGCTTTTCTACACAAATTAATAACAATTACTGTTCTGTGTAAGTTGATGGTAGCTTTATTGATGGGGCCACCCTAATACTGACAGCAGGGCATTTATGTCCTTTTCCCTTTTTCTGAGGCATTAATAACTGCTGAAACCACAAATTGCCTTATGTTAGAGATCCTAAGGACCCTGAAGCTGACACTTGAGTATTACTGCAAAATATGGTTCAAAATTCTGGGCACACTTTCTGTTGTGTTGATTTAATTCCGTGTTGCACACACCCAAGATCGTTTGTTTTGCTGGAATGACTGCTGGCTGTGTAGCTGGGGATGTACTGAATGTCTAATTGTGGAAACCAGCAGAATACTGAAAAACTGGCATTGGGTTTTGGCTGGAACCAAATTACAAACCAAACAGTGGGTAGAGTGATGATATATTGCAGCAATATGTTGAAAATGAAAACCAAGTCCAGTACTTGGTCAACCTTGGAAAGCAAAGCTTGTGAGAATGCTTTATGGGAAAGCACTGAAGATATCCTACTTACTTTGGATTGAGCTTCAATCCCATTGAATTTCTGGTGGACATTGCAATTTGCTTGTATGAACACATTCATCACTTCTTGGTTTAAAAAAAGTTTTGACAGGGGAGAAAAAAGACAGCACTGGCAAACTAAAGGTGCAAGTGTGAGAAACAACATCTTTGGGAATTATTGCTCTGACCTTCTAACTTAAAAGTAAATGATAATGTAAATAATACTGTTTTACCTCCAGTGAGGGCAGAATTGGCCCCTCTTGGGCCCTTAAACCTATTGTCTTTAAGGTTGTGTGTTTTGTCTTGAGAAGGAAAGTAGTAAGGCTGCAGGTCTGCCAACATATGTTATTACCCAGATGGATCATTAGGGATTCACAAAAAGTGAATTTCACCTGGTGAGGCTGATCAGACAGGAAGAGATCTGCTTTAAATCACCCCCTGCAAGTAAGGCTTCTCTAGGGGGAAGCAAGCCCTGGTGAATTGCTCTGCCTTTTCTCCTTCTAACTGTTGTGTTGATTGCTCAGTTGTGTTCAAGCCTTTTCTCTTGCATTCCAGATACTCACACATATGCAGACACACAGGTGCAGATATTCTGATTGTTTAATTGCATGAAATGGTAGTTCAGCAGTACATTAATGGAGTGTCAATAGCACCCTGTTTATGTGAACGAGAAATCTCTCTCTCACAGGTGTTCCTCCTACTTCCCATGTTTAATAAGGCTTCAGCTTTCATCACAATGGTTAAGGAGCCCAACCTGCATGAATGGATTTGGGTAAAAAGGCTTTAAAAATGTTTTAAGGGAAGGTAATTTACAGTTTTCACATCTCCACTTTCCTGTGATTGGCACGTAAAGGAGATTGCTGAAAGTGGTGAAACACTGGGACAGGTTGCCCAGGGAGGTTGTGGATGCTCCCACCCTGGTAGGTGTTCAAGACTAGGTTAGATGAAGCCTAGTGGGAGATGTCCCTGCCTATTATGATAGGGAGTTGGAACTAAATGATCTTTGAGGTCACTTCCAACATAAACCATTCTATGATTCTGTGAAGATGCAAGCAAAGAGTAAAGTAATGCTGTACAAGTAACCTCAAGTGGAGGTAAGTCTGGATCACTTCTGCAATCCAAATGCATGTGATTACTATAGAGAGCTTCATAAACTAACCCCAACTGAGTTAGTGACTTCTAAACAAAACCAATTGTAATTTCATTTGTATTTACCTAGGTGTAGCTTAAAGGAAGTGAAAACCATGCTTCTCCAGTACCCTAAGTAAATTCTTTTTCTCTTCTGTAGAGATGGGTTTACAAGACCAAATTAGATTCTGGCATGATTAATGCATCTCACCAAATTCTTGCAGAGTAGCAAATTAGTTTATAGTGATTTTCTTGAAAACAAATTAAATGGCTGCACAACATCAGAAGAATAGAGATGTTTGTTCATCACATATGGATAAATGATTCAATAGAAAGGAGATGTAATCAAACTGAAAATTTAACTTTGCATGGAAACCAAAAGAAACCCAAAACAACTGTTGCAAGTATTGCTGTCTGTTATAGAAACCTCTGTAGTTTCTTGCATTTTAGCACATGATGCTCTCTCAGTCCATCCTACACATTAAGGATTTAATTTGCATGGGCTTTAGACATACTTAAAGCAGATTGTTATTGGGGGTCTTGGTTGACGAAAAGCTCAACATGAATTGGAAGTGTTGTGACAGCAACTGTGTGATCAGCTGAAACAAGAGCAGTGTGGCCAGCAGGACAAGGGAGGGGATTCTCCCCCTTTACTGTGCTCTTATGAGACCCTACCTGAAGTACAGTGTACAGTTCTGGAGTCCCCAACACGAGAAAGACATGGAACTGTTGGAGTGAGTCCAGAGGAGGCCACGAAGATGCTCAGAGGGCTGCAGCAGCTCTGCTATGAGGACAGGCTATGAGAGTTGGGGCTCTTCAGCCTGGAGAACAGGAGGCTTTGAGGAGACCTTGGGGTCTCCGGTATCTGAAGGTTGCCTACAGGAGGGCTGGGGAGGGACTATTTACAAGGTCTTGTAATGACAGGTTGAGGAGTAATGGCTTTAAACTGGCAGAGGGGAGATTTGAACTGGATGTCAAGAAGTTCTTTAGAGTGAGGGTGGTGAGACACTGGAACAGCTCGCCCAGGGAGGTTGTGGATGCTCCTTTCCTGAAGGTGTTCAAAGATAGATTGGATGAGGCCATGAGACACCTGTTCTAGTGGGAAGTGTCCCTGCCTGTGGTGAGGGGTTGGAACTAGATGATCTTTGAGGTCCCTTCCAACCTTAACCATTCTACGATTGTATGAATTTCTGAGTTGCATTTTTTCAATTAGCTATTCCTTTAAAAATACACAATGATAGAAGCCTGTTTTATGTAGAGAGATCACCTCTTTTCCTTCTGTTCTGTTCAGATGTCTTTTTGCTGTGGTATATTTCTAGCTTATTTACACTCTGAAATAGCATGAGAAAACAATACAGATCAAAGTATCAATGCTAAAAGCTGAAGTGTTTATAGTTGGAACTAGATGATCTTTGAGGTCCCTTCCAAACTAAACCATGGGCTGCTCAGGGAGGTGGTGGAGTCACCGTCCCTGGAGGTGTTCAAGAAAAGACTGGATGAGGCACTTAGTGCCATGGTCTAGATGACTGGATAGGGCTGGGTGATAGGTTGGACTGGATGATCTTGGAGGTCTCTTCCAATCTGGTTGATTCTATGATTCAATGTTTCTGTTCTATTCCTTCTGGGTGTTTTTAGTAGCCATCACTTTTGCTGATAACGATTATTTTGTGAGTAAGAAGCGCTTTGTCATTGATGGACTTGATTGATTGCTCTCTGAAAATCTTATGTATGCTACAATATTGCCTTTGTTCCCTCTAAAAATGTAAATGTATTTTGCTACTGCTACACCTGTTTGAGCCTCCTCCACAGCTTATATTCTAGGAATGCAGGGTAAAGTCTAATCACATGTACAATTACTTATGCAGTGACTAGTTGTTCCTTATGTTTTTAATGTGAAAGGACAAAGAGAAACTGCACACAAAAATCTACCATCATTTTTTATCGCATAAGCGGTGCTGAGAAATCAGTGGAACTCTTAGGGGTATTCTCAGATTTCTGTAGTTACCACTGGTGGTCCAAGGTCCAAAAACTTACAATAGTGGAATGGAATAAAATAATGATCTAACAGTAGATTGCTTTCCTGTAACTACTGCAAAGGTAAAACTTCTTAGGGAAAACCACCGAGAGCCTCTAATTCTCTTAGCTCTGCTGTTCTGTGAGAATATTGAATGAATTTCCTGACTAAATGTGATACCTGCTTTATTAATTGGAATTTAATATGGGTACATATTGCAGCTTTCAAAGCTATTACTAAACTAGTCTGTGACCGCTTGCAAGCCAGTTGTAGTATCTAAAGAGAGTCATTAAGAGGTTTTGAGAAATTTTATCTTCAGACTCAGCAATCAGCTACAGTTCCTTTTTTATTTTTGGTCTTTTATGTCTTCTTGATATCTGTCTGGGGTCCTAATTGAAATTCCCAGAGACTCTAATAATGTTGATAGAACCGCTGACAATTTATTTTAACTGCCCTTTCCCTCTCCCCTCCCTCCTTCCCCAAAGAAAGGAATTGGAAGTGAGAGGAAAAGGTGAGCCCACCCAAATAAATCAGTCTCACTCGATTTGGAAGTTAAAAGGGAAAAGTAAATAACTTAAAAATGGTATCCAAGGTAGGGAGATTACAAAAGGTGTAGGGAAGGAAGAATAACAAATACAAAAAGGTGTGTGTACAACCGAGTTTGTGATGGTGATGACCACGTGTGTGAAGAGATGCAGGCAGAGCTGGAGTGTGTGGTTCTGAGAGCTGCAAAATGGTCGAGGGAGAGTCCGAGAGAGGGTCCAAGAGAGAGAGAACAGGAAGTCCCCCTGCTTTTAAGGGGCAGGAAGGGGGAGTGGGCTAACCATCGCCTGGGAGTGTCCAGACCCACCCCTGGGGAGGGGTCAGGACCACCTGAGGTCAGGTTTCGAGTTCAGGGACACTCCTCCTGGAGTGTTAACCGTATACGATATCAATGGCCAAATCTGTGATAAGCTAGGGAACACCAAGGGATAGGATCCAAGAAATAGATCATATACCTCATAATGTTATTTAACCATTGTCACTGAAGGTGTGCTTTGCTCTTCAGATTTAAAGATTTATTGTTTGAGGGGGGCAAAGCAAGGTGTCAAGAATCACAGCATCATAGAGTCAGGAATCATAGCATCATAGCATCATAGAATGGTTTAGGTTGGAAGAGATCTCAAAGATCATCTAGTTCCAACCCCCCACCATAGATGGGGACACCTCTCACTAGAACAGGTCACTCAAAGCCTCATCTAACCTAGCCTTGAACACCTCCAGGGAGGGAGTAGCCACAACCTCCCTGGGCAACCTGTGCCAGTGTCTCACCACTCTCACTGGAAAGAACTTCTGCCTAACATCTAGTTTAAATCTTCGCTTTGCCAGTTTAAAGCCATTACTCTTCATCCTGTCATTACAGGACCTTGTAAATATTCCCCCTCCAGCTCTTCTGTAGGCCCCTTCAGATGCTGGAAGGCTACTATAAGGTTTCCTCAAGGCCTTCTCTTCTGTAGGCTGAAGAGCCCCAACTCTTATAGCCTGTCCTTCTAACAGATCTGCTCCAGCCCTCTGAGAATCTCCGTGACTCTCCTCTGAACTCACTCCAACATTTCAATGTCCTTCTTGCGTTGAGATCTCCAGAATATTTCTGTCTGTATTGTAGCAAATATATTTCTCTTTAATGGAACTCCACTTGGGTTTGTGTTACCCTTTGCCAGCAGGTTTGGTTACACAGTTTATTTTTCATTGCCACATTTTAAGCTTTGTGGTGTTATTTTGTATTCCACTGTTTTCAGATTTTAATGGTACTGTTACCCTTACTGTCCTTCTAGTCTCACTCAAGTATTCTTTGACTTTGTTTCCTCTCCACCAGAGTGTGGATTCTTGCTGAATTTTCTTACTGCAGCCTCTCCAAAACATCATCTTCTCTCTGCATCACTGAAACAAAAGCCCTTGCTCGGGATCTCTGCGTAGCTTACTTATTGCCACAGTGAACAACTTGTGTTTTAACTTTCAGATCTTTTTCTTGGCTGTTGTTTTTCGTCACAGAAATATTTTTTAGTAGCTCCATCATTCTATTCTCCTGTGCCTCAAATATCATTATTTCTCTTCAAGACCATTCCCCAATTTATGGTTGCCCACCTATCATCTCATGCAAGAGGTTCTCTGAGCTCAGGTCAGACATTATCTCAGTCTTTCTCTCTCACTTGTTCATTTCTACTTCCATTAGGAAAAAAATCTTCACTGAAAAGATTGTCAAGCATTGAAAAGCTTCTCACAGGGGAAGTGTTTGAGTCACCATCCCTGGAGGTATTTAAAAGACATAGATATGGTGCTTAGGGAGATGGTGTAGTAGTAGACTTGTTAGTGTTAGATTAACCATCTTAAAGGTCTCTTCCAACCTAAACAGTTCTGTGATTCTTGGGTTACAGAAGGGCATTAGTTAAGCAAAGCAGGGAGGGGAATAAGTTAATCACCTTTAGATAGAACCATGGTATCTCTAACTCCTAGTTTGAGTTCCTTTGGCAGTATGGTGTTTGTTGGTGTTTGTTTGCATGGGTCTTTGTTTTTCTTGGTGAACTGACAAAAGCTACCCCAAGGCGTATAGCAAATCTCCATCTATCCATAGTCAGGGAGACCAAGCAGCCCACACTGTCCACTGCAAGCTTGGATAGTCTAAAAGAAAGGCTGAGGGAGCTGGGATTGTTTAGCCTGGAGAAGAGGAGGCTCAGGGGTGACCTTATTGCTGTCTGCAACTACCTGAGGGGTGGTTGTGGCCAGGGGGAGGTTGCTCTCTTCTCTCAGGTGGCCAGCGCCAGAACGAGAGGACACAGCCTCAGGCTGCGCCAGGGGAAGTTTAGGCTTGAGGTGAGGAGAAAGTTCTTCACTGAGAGAGTCATTGGCTACTGGAATGGGCTGCCCAGGGAGGTGGTGGAGTCGCCGTCCCTGGAGCTGTTCAAGGCAGGATTGGACGTGGCACTTGGTGCCATGGTCTAGCCTTGAGCTCTGTGGTGAAGGGTTGGACTTGATGATCTGTGAGGTCTCTTCCAACCTTGGTGATACTGTGAGACTGTGACCTGGATTACAGACTCAGCAACAGCTGTCTCACACTGAAAGGAAAGGGGAAACTGCCTAACCGAAAAAAAGTCACTTCTGGCCCCGTGAAGCACAAATATTTCACACAAATATGTAGGGCCATTTCAGAGGGATAAAAGATGGGAAAGCTTGAACATTTCCTAGAAGATCTTTTATAGTATATTCTGCATTTCCCACAAACTGACAGCAAGTAATTTATAAGTCAGGTCTCTAAGTAGGAGTCTCTTAGCCCCTTATATAGATAGCTGTTGTTACTAAATACAAAGGAGCACAACTTCTCCTCTCGACCCATGTGTGGCTGTTTAATTCCACGCTACCGTTACTTAGCGTATTATTGTTAGGGTTTAAGCTCTGTCTCGTATTTTATTTATTTAATTAAAATAAATGGACAAGAAAATGAAAACTTACCTTCTGGACTCTTGGCTGTCTTCCCATCTAGTAAAAATTATCACTGAAGAAAATGACGGAGCTACTTGCCCAAAGTAATTCCCTACTTAGTTTGGTTTGTTGAATACATCTTTCTCATCGTTAAGAGTGCTGTCAACTTAAAATACACTTCCATGCACCAAACAGGAAGAGAAGCCCATAAAAAGACTGTGATTCTGAGGTTCTGTCAGCATGCCCTTCTTTTTAAAAGAGCTAATTCAAGTAAAAAAAGCATTCAGTGTGACAGGTTATGAAGATGCTTATTCTTCTTGGCAGTTGCTTATGATTGTTTTTCTCTGTGACTAAGTCTGAGATCTCTGGATATTGTCTAGGCACACCTGCCAGATCAAGATGCTCAGACACACATGAAAGATTTGACTATTTCTGACTTTGAAATGAACTTAGCTCTGTTGCAAGATACAGTGGTTCCTCTAGCCGTGTACAGTCGTGAACTTCAGATGACTCTTTCTTCCTTCTGAAAAGCAGACACTTGAGTATCAGGTTCTTATATAGTTAGGAGAAGGATTTTTTGATCCAAATTCTGTTCTTCTTCTATTCAGTGTGCCTTTTGGATTTTTATTTCAACCTGACCTGAACTTCAGTACAGGAGTGTGTAGCACAAACAACATTCTGGCTTTTTCAGTCATGAAAATCCATCACAAGTTAGTCCACTGGGAGAAAGTTTGGTTGAAGGAACAGGAAAAGTACCAGGCACCTGGAAAATGTAACCAAATAACTAAACCAAATAAGAGTGTTTCTAGCACAATCTCTTGTAAAAAGCGAGATCATTTTCTTCAGTGGCTACTCGGAAACACTAATAACCTTACTGAAAGCAATATTCCCTCACCCTTATAGACACTATAGCTAACATAGGTATTTGCTATGAAGAATAAATGTATGCAGTCCTGATATGCATCTGCAAAGGCTGTTACATCTGTACTGTGTCCAGTTCTGGGCTCCTCAATTCAAAAGAGATGTTGAAATGCTGGAACACGTTTAGAGAAGGGTGACAAAGCTGGGAAGAGGCCTGGAACACAAGTCCTACAAGGAGAGGCTGAGGGAGCTGGGGTTGTTTAGCCTGGAGAAGAGGAGGCTCAGGGGTGACCTCATTGCTGTCTACAACTACCTGAAGGGAGGCTGTAGCCAGATGGGGATTGGTGTCTTCTACCCAGGCAACCAGCAACAGAACAAGGGGACACAGTTTCAAATTGTGCTGGGGGAGATCTAGGCTGGATGTTAGGAGGAAGTTCTTCACAGAGAGAGTGATTGGCATTGGAATGGGCTGCCCAGGGAGGTGGTGGAATCACCGTCCCTGGAGGTGTTCAAGAAAAGATTGGATGAGGCACTTAGTGCCATGGTCTAGTTGACTGGCTAAGGCTGGGTGCTAGGTCGGACTGGATGATCTTGGAGGTCTCTTCCAACCTGGTTGATTCTGTGATTCTAAGGTTGTGGTGACTGTGATCATTTTCATCAAATTAAGAAATAAGTAATACAAACCACATTATTAACATACTCAGGTAACAGACATTGTGTGTTTACAGACAGCTCTCTACAGACTTGGAATAGTGATCAGTGACAGACCTCATTAAAGTTCCCTTCACAATAACTGCTGGGTTTATTGATGACATTGTCTTTGCTGTCTTCACTCTGTCTTATGGTTGTCTTCCTGAGACACTGAAGCCTGTAATTCTTACTGCTTATCAGTGTATCTTCAAAGTGATTAAATCCATTTGTGCAGCTATTCATGGGCACTGCATCTTCTACAAAGGAAAGAGTTCAACTAACAGATCCTTTACCATAAAACAATTCTGTCCACTATTAGATGAGCATGTACAGTAAAAAGGCTTTAACACCCAGCAGAAAGACTGCAGGGTGCAGAAGGTGAAGCTCTTGTTTTAATAGTATAGCATTTACCCACTGTCTTCTGTTTTAAGTCTCTGTGTGGCAGCTGTCATTTTATTTTTGTTGCTTGAGGTCACCTTCATAATTTTGATTTAAATGTCCAAAAAAAAAAAAAAAACCCAAACAATTTATCTACCTGAGTTTTAGTTATTTTACTGCCTTCAGTTTTCTGAATGTTCTGATTCAACATAGCAAGGAAACCATGTAGATTTTTATCAGTTGAAGACATCTACCCAATTGTTATCTTTCAATAATGCATATTTAAATTGGAAAAAAAAACCCAAACACATTTCCAGTTACCTGCCTAACCATGCATCTTTCTTCCCTTATTTCTAACAAAGAGGCTAGTGAGAACTCAGTGCATTTCTCATTAAAATGAACAATAGAGGAGGAAAAAAGGGATTTAAATATGCATACCAGCATGTAAGACTAACTTGATTTCAATGTAAGGTGGGGTTTTTTTCCCCTGTTTTGAGAGATAGTGTAGCCTTACATCAGTTCAAATGCAGCTGTATGCAATCAGAGGAAAAATGTTTAAACATCCCAGCATGGGTATTTCCATTTAAATCTGATTACAGTGAAATAAAACTGTAGCTATTAAAGGTTTAGAAGAACTACAAATACAAGCAGTAAAAGAAGACAGTTAGTAAATGAGGTAGTAAAACATTTCAGCAGGGCAAACAGTTTATAGTACTCAGCCTTCCTGTAGCAGACTGTGCTATTCACTGCAGACCCATGCATTGTTCCCTGAACTGCACTTAAACCTGCAATTAACCTTTCACGCCTAATGAAGCTGTTTTGCTGCAAAATTAAAATATATAGTACTGCCTGTTTTTGCAGAGGCTGGGGGGGAGAGCATTTCAAAATGAATGACTTTTTCAGATGCTTTTTGCTCAAATGCAGACTTATAGAGCTGTTTGTATATAAATGGGGAATGAGTTTTTCAAGGCAATCTCCTTTGATGTGCTGTGTTTCGTTCCTGTACTTATTAATTGCTTTGCGTGATTGTAAAATAGAAAACCAAAAAAAATCCCCAAAACACAAACAAATCAAAACCAACAACAGAAACAACCCAGCAACAACAAAAAAGAGAACTCAAGCCCCCCCAAAAAGGAAAAAAAAAAAAAATCACACACCAGTAATTTTAGGATTAGACACTTATTTTCTGAGTATAAACTATTAGCATTTAACTTCCATTAGGCAAAACGATACTTCTGCTAAAGATAACCAAGTTCCTATTGCTTTCTCTGGTTATTTTCTTTATAGTGAATGCAATTATCTCTTATGAAAATATGCTTTCCACTTATGTATATGACTGGGCTCACTTGTTAATGATCTTCCCATACATATTCCCCCTTTACTCTGCTCTCGTCAGACCCCACCTGGAGTACTGTGTGCAGTTCTGGAGCCCCCAACACAAGAAGGACATGGAACTGCTGGAGCAGGTCCAGAGGAGAGCCACAAAGATGATCAGAGGGCTGCAGCAGCTCTGCTATGAGGACAGGCTGAGAGAGTTGGGGCTCTTCAGCCTGGAGAAGAGAAGGCTTCGAGGAGACCTTAGAGTGGCTTTCCAGTATCTGAAGGGAGCCTACAGGAAAGCTGGGGAGGGACTATTGACAAGGTCTGGTAATGTCAGGACGAGGGGGAATGGGTTTAAGCTGGCAGAGGGGAGATTTAGAGTGGATGTTAGGAGGAAGTTCTTTACAGTGAGGGTGGTAAGAGACTGGAACGGGTTGCCCAGGGAGGTTGTGGATGCTTCCTCCCTGGAGGTGTTTAAAGCCAGGCTGGATGAGGCCTTGAGCAGCCTGCTCTAGTGGGAGGTGTCCCTGCCTATGGCAGGGGGTTGGAGCTGGATGATCCTTGAGGTCCCTTCCAACCTAAACCATTCTATGATTCTATGATTCTATATCTTTAAAACAAGCTAGAGGTTGTTTGAGCTGCGTAGAACTAGGTCAGGTTATTTCTATAGCATATAGTAGAAAAACAAAGTGAACATAAAAATAGGTCCAAGTCTGCAGCTAGGTTTGAATTTCCAAAAATTAGACTATTAGAGGTGACCCATTGAATATCTATGTAAGAAAGATACTGATTGCACTGTTCCTTTCTACCACTTTACTCAAGAGTCAGAAGCAACAAGAGATCAGCTACTGGTTTGGAAAGTACCAGTTTGGATGCTAGGTAGGATGGTTAAATGGCAGCGTGCAGTGAAGACAGGCAAATGTAAAAGTATAAATATGATAAATAGTAGGAAAGATATTAAATAGATAAAAAGTAATTTGAGGCATAGGAAGCTCCATGTAAACATGAGGATTTTTTTTTTCCCTGCAAAGGTGACAGAACACTGGAACAGGCTGCCCAGGGGGGTTGTGAAGTCTCCCTCTCTGGATATATTAAACACCTGCCTGGATGCAATTCAGTGTGATCAGGTATAGGTGGTCCTGCTCTGGCAGGGGGGTTGGACTGGATTATATACCAAGGTCCTTTCCAGCCCCTAACATTCTGTGATTCTATGATCTGAGGTAACTGATAGAAAGCACTGTGTAATTTACAGTTCCAGCATTAATCATTCTATGTACTTTCACACTTGTTGTTTAGTTATGAAACCCTGCAAAACAAGGGAATGTTTTCATTCTTTTTTTCTTTCAATGAATATTTAAGCCACAGCATTTTTATCAAATATTCTGTTGTATTTTGATGTAAATTCTGCAGGCTTGTAGTGCCTGAGCATCAGCTTGACTTGGCAAATGAAATTCCTTTAGACTGCAAGTCTGAAATAATGAATTGTTCCTCCAGTTAATTGTATTGCTTTGATAACAAGGAACTATGCTGGGTGCAGAGAACATAATAAATTAATTTCATCAGATGATTTGTGTGACATTTTGAAAAATGATCTTCCATGGTGACCCAATTTTAATGGAACTCTAACAGTATATCCCAATATGCAGCATTCCATTTGATGGAAAGAGCTCTTCCTTTTGGTTGTTGTGCAAAGTGAGGTTAGCATCAGGCATCCTAGTGTGTTTTAAAATAGAAAACTTGTTTTCCTAGTAATGTGCATTCCATTTAGCATGCTCCCTAAGCCTAGCTGTTGTGACAGGATCACATATAAGCAACCATCAACATGCCGTTTAGGTTTCAGCTCTGAGTTTGCTAATACTGATTCTTTAAAGGTGCCTTAAAACTTTAATTTCTCAAAGTCCAAATTAAGGCATCTCTGGCTCATGCCAGGAAATATATGTGTATCTGGGAAAAAAATGACTTACTTAATCTTGGCTCTTACATATATCAAATAGCAATGCTAATTGTACTCAGCATTTTACATTATACTGCCATGCTTTCTCAAGCAGCTGTATGGGTGTTAATTAACTCTTACAACATTGTTGGGAAGTAAGAAGATTGTTTGTTATTTGGGATACTGGAGACCTAAACTTATAGAATCATAGAATGAATCATAGAATGGTTTAGGTTGGAAGGGACCTCAAGGATCATCCAGCTCCAACCCCCTGCCATAGGCAGGGACACCTCCCACTAGAGCAGGTTGCCATCCAGCCTGGCTTTAAACACCTCCAGGGAGGAAGCATCCACAACCTCCCTGAGCAACCCATTCCAGTGTCTCACCACCCTCACTGTAAAGAACTTCCTCCTAACATCCAGTCTGAATTTCCCCTCCTCCAGCTTAAACCCATTCCCCCTCATCCTGACATTACCAGACCTTGTAAATAGTCCCTCCCCAGCCTTCCTGTAGGCTCCCTTCAGATACTGGAAACTTAATCTGACAACATCTCATGTACTAAGAAGGAAGCCTGTAGAAATATTTGTACATGAACCAGCAACAGAACAAGGGGACACAGTCTCAAGTTGTGCCGGGGGAGGTCTAGGCTGGATGTTAGGAGGAAATTCTACACAGAGAGAGTGATTGGCATTGGAATGGGCTGCCCAGGGAGGTGGTGGAGTCACCATCCCTGGAGCTGTTCTAGAAAAGACTGGATGAGACACTTAGTGTCATGGTCTCATTGACTGGCTAGGGCTGGGTGCTAGGTTGGACTGGATGATCTTGGAGGTCTCTTCCAACCTGCTTGATTCTACGATTCTATGAAAAAATATTTCCTAGTGGGTAACTACTTTAATGAGGGGACACATGAAAAATCTGGCAAACTTGGATTCTGTAATAGTTAAACTGAGTTTGGTATTGGCCTGAGTTTAAAAATATTCATTGAACTTGGTGAAAAGTATTTGCAAAATTTCTTTGTGGAGTTGTAGTGTCACTGGTTAGAGATTCAGAGCACAATACCTGAAGGGACCTCCAAGAAGGATGGAGAGAGACTTTACAAAGGCCTGAAGCGATAGTACGAGGGACAATGGCTTCGAACTAGAGAAGAACAGATTTAGACTGGGTGTTAAGAACAAGTTCTGCACCACGAGGGCAATAGAACACTGGAACAGGTTCACTGTCTGTAGGCAAAGATATGTGTTCTGGAAATATATTTTCATCCGTTTTTTGTTCATGGTCTCTTCTCACAGGTAATTAGTAATAGAACAAGTGGGAATGGCCTCAAGCTGTGACTGGAGAGGTTTACACTGGATATTAGGAAAAAAACATTCCCAGCAAGAGTGGTCAGGCATTGGAATGGGCTGCCCAGGGAGGTGGTGGAATCACCAGCCCTGGATGTCTTTAAAAGTCATCTGGATGTGATGCCTGAGGATATGGTTTAGGGTGCACCTTGTAGAGTAGGGTTATTGATTGGACTTGGTGATCCCGATGAGGGTCTTTTCCAACTTGAATGTCTGTATGATTCTGTGAAGGTAAATACTAGCTCTGAATATTCCCAAATTACAGAGGCTTGTATAAAGGGAAGTATTCAAGGATAGAATTTTCTCTTAACTGTTGTCTCCATTTCCCTTTTATATTCTGATTTGATAGCTTCACCCATTTCTAAATGCAATGCTCAAACATTTCATAAGAGACAATCCATTTCAGGGAGCTGCTGGTCCACATAACCAAGAAAATGGTGATGCTAAGATCATACCCCAAAACAATCAATAAGAAACTTAACATAGCATTCAGTTGTCCTGATTTTCAATCTAGTGTCTTCACTGCACTGTTTTCCTTCACTGTTAACAGGTAGCCTTTTAGAAAGTGAGAACTTGTAATGCACCAGGGCAGGTTTAGGCTGGATGTTAGGGAGAAGTTCTTCATAGAAAGAGTGATTGGCCATTGGAATGGGCTGCCCAGGGAGGTGGTGGAGTCACCATCCCTGGAGGAGTTTAAAAAGAGGCTGGATGAGGCACTTTGTGCCATGGTTTAGTTAACTAGAAGGTCATAGTTTGGAGTCGATGATCACAAAGCTCCTTTCCAACCTGATTAATTCTGTGATTCTGTAATTCAGAATTAAAACTGATGACTTCTGGGAAAGTAGGAAAACTTGGCATGGGAGGAACCATCATGATGCTCTGGAACTCTTCTCAGGAAAGCTGGGCATTAAATTTTCTTTCTCCTTCATTTCTCTTGCAGGTCTTGCAATTGCAAGTGCACTGATAGACATTTCACAACAGAAGCCTGCGGACTGTAAAGATAAGAGTTCAGGAGTCAGAAATCGAAAACATCATCTTTCAACACGTCAAGGAACTTGTGTCTGAGATTCCAAACCCACAATTGTATATTCTGTAATGTTTTCTTTTTAAATGGCTTCTGTTGAAAGCTATACTACAGCCTCAGTTTTTATGGAGGCAGATCTATGAACGAACCTATGAGGTACTGTGCTCTGTTCTAGTCACACAGCCTACTCTACCCCAAAGCAGAACAAGCTTACGGTAGGTATGTCTGATGGTTTTTAACCAAGTGTGGATCCTGACATCAACAAAAGAGGAAATAAAACACTTAGTATTCTTAATCCTGACCATATCAGAGCAGGAAAAAACCCTTGAACAGAACTAGGAAAAACTGTACATTGTTTTGTAATGTAGAAGGAAATTGTATAACTGAAAACTAAGCAAATTCCAGGAAACTAAAGGAATTTTTTTTGTACAGCTTAATGTAACAATGAGAATTGTACAGTTCTTTCCTTATCAGCAGCATTAAGATTTCTTTCCAGCAAGCAGGAATGAAAGAGGATCACTTGGATTTAGCTGTTCTTTTGTAATTTCCTCAAATATGGAGGCAGCTTTTGAATTTAGCAGAGAAATGTCCCAAGAGCAGCGCATGTCATATTTGAAAGATTCCATGCAAATAGTAATAGTAATAATTTGAGCATTTCATTATTATTTTTCTTTACTGTGAAAAGAACTCAGAAACTTAACTGGGGCTGCAGCTGAGTGTTGGTTGGGCTTTCGTGTTTCTGTACCTAAGAGTCTGTTCTTAATTCCAAATGATGAATTTTACAAAGAGGAAGTGTCAGTCCTCCATGCCATCTGATTAGCAAAATTAACTGAGCATGGAGAAGCTTCTTCTGCAACAGAATCATAGAATCATAGAATGGTTTAGGTTGGAAGGGACCTCAAGGATCATCCAGCTCCAACCCCCTGCCATAGGCAGGGACACCTCCCACTAGAGCAGGCTGCTCAAGGCCTCATCCAGCCTGGCCTTAAACACCTCCAGGGAGGAAGCATCCACAACCTCCCTGGGCAACCCATTCCAGTGTCTTACCACCCTCACTGTAAAGAACTTCTTCCTAATATCCAGTCTAAATCTCCCCTCTTCCAGTTTAAACCCACAGTTTGAATAGTGTGCTTGTTTTTCCAAGAGAGTCTCCAAGACTGCAAATCTAAGGACAGTTTAACTTGTTGTTCTACCTGCTCCCATTTCAATATTGAAATTTGCTGGTATCTATATATTGTCTTGATCTCCAAGCAGAAGAAATTAATCCTAGACCTTTGACCCTTGTTTTTATAATAGGAATAGGTAGATTCAGACTGGATGTTAGGAAGAAGTTCTTCTCCATGAGGGTGGTGAGAGCCTGGAATGGGCTGCCCAGGGGGGTGGTGGAAGCCCCATCCCTGGAGGTGTTTAAGGCCAGGCTGGATGAGGCTCTAGACAGCCTGATGTAGTGTGAGGTGTCCCTGCCCATGGCAGGGAGCTTGGAACTAGATGATCCTTCTGGTCCCTTCCAACTCTGACTGATTCTATGATTTTATGAATAAAGTATGGATTTTATTTTTCTTTTTCCCTCCCAGCTGCAGAATTTAATTTCACTCTCACTTTCATACCACCAGTTAAGGAATTACTCTGCATAGCAAAAATCAAACAATTACTTAGATGCTTCTAGCGGTGGGTCTCAAATCCAGCAGCTGCCACGGAACCTCACACAATCAGAACTCAGCAGCAAAAAGCAGATGTTCCTTTCTGTAGGACATTAGTCTTTCAGGGGCTCAGTCACCACGATAGATAACCTAACAAACAGCTTTAACAGCCCACAGTCTTTTTTATTTACTGAGAATTCATGAGCATACAAAAGAGTAAGGGAATGCTAAGGGGTAGGTAGCAGATACATCATACTCTCATTAACACATTACATGTTGACCACATGTCAAGTTTTGTCCAAGCTTGTCGAAAATATCCTTTCTCAGCTCCAACTTAGCCATCACACTAATACAGGAAAGTGATACAGAGGTCTAAATGCCTCCTGTAATGATAGACTTTTGGTAAATATGAAAGATATAAAAAGATAATTGATGTTTACTACTATATCTGTATTTTTCATGTTCTTTTTATTTCAGGGAGATGATGATGACATTTTACTGTTTATAGTTGACTACATAGTTACTTGCATGCCATGGTGGTGCAGTAGCAGTAATAAAGCCCTGTTGTGAGTTGTGTTTATTTTGTAATGCCATTCATACCTGGAGGTGCTCAGCTTAATTTGGGCGAGGATTAAATGTAAAAATGACTATAAAAACAAAAAAAGGAACGATTGTACAGTGTGTAGTTATATCTGATACAGGAAGATCATGTTGCATCTAACCATTCCTGCTCTATTGTTTTGATAAATTATGCTATAATTATTTCTTCTGCTGGCATGATTGTCTCAGTATTTTCATATCTTAAAATAAGATTACTATTCAAAAATAATGCCATCACAATCCTGTGACTTTTATTGCCTATTCTGACCTCAGTCTCTTATAGCTCAAAACTTCCTCTTTTTTTTCTAAAGCTCCTATTGGAAACTTTAAATCAGTGCTACTTAGCCTAGTGGGGGGAAAGAAAAAGGTCTTTTGAAAACAGCCCTTTCTGTCAGTTTTAAAGTTGATCTTTATTGTGAAAATGGGTGGAAATGGTTTGTGTGATGCATACACTTATGAAAAGGGAAGAACCACTCATCTGGATATGGTCCACATTCTCTATTATCTTCAACCTAAACATGCCTACTGGCATGCCTACTACATGGCTACTGGAATGGGCTGCCCAGGGAGGTGCTGGAGTCGCCGTCCCTGGAGCTGTTCAAGGCAGGATTGGACGTGGCACTTGGTGCCATGGTCTAGCCTTGAGCTCTGTGGTAATGGGTTGGACTTGATGATCTATGAGGTCTCTTCCAACCTTGGTGATACTGTGATACTGTGATGCCATTGAGTAACCTCCTGGTTCAGCCTGAACTGCTTCCAGTTCATGTGAACATGCTGGAGCGTGTCCAAGTAAGGGCCACGAGGATGACCAGAGGGCTGGAGCACTTCTCCTGTGAGGACAGACTGAAAGAGTTGGGGCTGTCCCGTCTGGAGAAGAGGAGGCTCTGAGGTGACCTTATTGTGGCCTTCCAGTGTCTGAGGGGGGCCTACAAAAAAGCTGGGAAGGGACTTTTTAGGCTATCAGGTAGTTACAGGACTAGAGGAAATGGAGCAAAACTGGAGGTGGGTGGGTTCAGACTGGATGTGAGGAGGAAGTTCTTCAGCATGAGAGTGGTGAGAGCCTGGAATGGGTTGCCCAGGGAGGTGGGGAATGGGTTGCCCAGGGAGGTGGTTCAGGTCCCATCCCTGGAGGTGTTTAAGGCCAGGCTGGATGAGGCTCTGGGCAGCCTGATCTAAGGTAGGGTGTCCCTGCCCATGTCAGGAGGGTTGGAACTAGATGATCTTTGTGGTCCTTTCCAGCCCTGACTGATGCTATGATTCTCTTTCATGAATGCAGTGTGTGTGCTTTGTGAGTGCGCTGGAAACCTTGTCCACAGAAAACCCATCTAGTCCTGCAGAGCAGGTTTGACTGTATTCTACTGCTAAAGGATTACATTCCTCTGTATCTAAAGCAGAGTTTGACACATGCTTGAAAAGCAGGTGAGGACTTAGAATGACTAAAATGTTTTATTGCAACGTCGGGAACGGGCAAATAACCCTCAGCCACCTTACTGTGTTAACAGCTGAAAACGTTATTTCGTTGTACAAGAAAAGCATGTTTGTTGTGGGATCATTCAGCATTTTCATGCCCTCTGAGAATGTTCCTTTCTAAAGCATCTGTCTTCTCCCAGGGTCCCTGATTGCATGCAAATTTGTACAGCCATGTAGTAGGAAAATAAATAAAAACGCTTACATGATGACCACGCTTAAATACTAGAAGTTTGCTAACACTTCTCAAAATCAAGTTTCAGAACAACTGTTACAGCTTTCTATTTGAAAGGTATGGAGATAGCATAATATGTCTGATAACTACATTTTGCTAGTTGTTGGCAAGTGCAAACTTTTCAATGATGATCACTGTGCATCAGATGAGATGTTTTATCAGCTGTCACGCCAGGATTGCTTCAAGGAAAAGCTGATTTTTTTTAAACCCTCTTCTCTACTTTAACTTTTGAACTCTTTCTTAGAGTCAGAAAATGTTGAATGGCCTCTTTTACCTCTAATGTGATTTGTGTTGGATGAAAAATAAAAGACTGAGCACTGTTCTGGAAAGTAAGCCCCAATAAAGTTCTGTCTGTCAGGATTCTGCTTGACTCTCTCAGTCCTATGATTCTGCTGAGGGAAATTAAGCAGCTATGAAGTGCTGCCCAAAACACGAGATAGACTGTCCATGGTAGCAGATGTTCACTACTTCACTTCCCCTCTGTACTTGTCCTTAAACTACTTAAATCAAATTTGTACTAATAACTCTTTTAGAATACTTACTTCCATGCACTACAGAATCACACAGAAGCATCCAGGTTGGAAAAGCCCCTCAAGATCACCAAGTCCAACCTATAACCCTGCTCTACAGGATTCACCTTAAACCATATCCATAAGCACCATATCCAAATGACCTTTAAACACATCCAGAGTTGGTGACTCAACCAACATTTCAATCATTTCAATCCTCTGAAATGTGACTCAATCAACATTTCAACATTTCAATCCTCTGAAATGTAATGAAATGCTAGTTTGTCTCTATATAAAAATGGTTATCTGAATGTTGTCACTATTAAAATTACATCTAAGAAAAAGCTACATTCTAGATATGTTGAGGCTAAAGATATCACTAATTAGGAACATTCAAGTTTCTCTGATTTGAAAATTTCATAGCTGACTGCTCTCTGTCCTTTCTCATCTTCCCAAATGAAAACCATTTGCACAAGTTCAAACTGGGACATGGAATTTGTTATCTGTAAAATCTGTATCAATCATTATTGTCTAAATCATCTAATATACAGACCTGGAATCCTGATGGTAAGAACTTTAGTATGGGATCACTTTAAGAGATGTTTGGGCTTTATGCATAACAGCTTTCATAGTATTCATCTAAATGATAAAATCATTCTGTATCTAAGTTCATTACCAGTTTTTAAAAAGCATCTGGAAGGTTTCATGACAATAAAGGAAAAGTCTCTGTTAAAGGTAATTAATAAGCCCTGTCTTCTTTTCACTGAGTTTACCCCACCCCAAATAGTTGATATTACTGGTGAGAATTAAATATATTAACTCTATTTTTGCAGTCTTTAAGGTGCAGCACTACCTGAAAAACTGTGGTACTTATTTCAGGTCATCTCTCTCTAAAGTATGAAATACCTAAGGATATTTTAGATGCTTACAAATAATAATAACAACAAAATTACTGCTGTCTGCAGGTGACCACAATTTCCCATACTGTCATCAGCTGTGCTTGCTTGTTAAATACTAAGAACAAGGAAGCTGGGAGAAGAGGCTGTGCAGATCCTGGGCTTGTATAACTCAGGGCCATATGTTGTTTCAGTTAGTAGCAATAGAAGCATTCATTTTGAAAGTGAAATAGTATTAAGTAAAGGAAATAAAGTTATTGCAAAGCTAAAAGAGGGATATTATTACCTCAGGCTTTCTATCATTGATACTTCTTTAGTCATGTAAGTTGAAGCTTGGTTTTGTTTTGGTATGAAAATATCTCTTTGCATCCCTTGATATGTTAAAAACTCCCCTTTTCTGAAATGGGAAAGGAAGGATGGGAATGGGGAATAAAGAGAGAAACACACAAACCAGACAACACCCTGTAAAACACAGAGGAAGTATATCTATGTGTGTATATATATATGTGTTTATAGATATCTGGAATGTGTCCAGAGAAGGGGAATGAAGGATATTGAGCTCATCTGGAGGTGCTGGAATATGATTACCTCTCTTTGTTGAGCTGCTTGAATGTGTCCAAGGAAGGACAACAAGGCTGGTGAGGGGACTGGAGAACAGCTCTGTGAGGGGAAGCTGAGGGAGATGGGGATGTTCAGCCTGGAGAAGAGGAAGCTCAGGGGAGACCTCATTGCTGTCTACCACTACCTGAAGGGAGATCGTAGCCAAGTGGGAGGGTCGGTCTCTTCTGCCAGGCAACCAGCAACAGAAGAAGGGGACACAGTCTCAAGTTGTGCCAGAGGAGGTCTAGGTTGGATGTTAGGAGGAATGGGCTGCCCAGGGAGGTGGTGGAGTCTCTGTTCCTGGAGGTGTTCAAGAAGAGACTGGATGAGGCACTCAATGCCACGGTCTAGTTGACTAGATAGAGCCGGGTGATAGGTTGGACTAAATGATCTTGGAGGTCTCTTCCAACCTGGTTGGTTGGTTCTAGGATTCTATGATACGCATGGAGTTATGTAATTGCTTTCATAGCTGACCTAAATCGGAACATCTCAGTTTCCCCACATAGTCTAACTTATTATATTCCATGGTATGAAGATTTTAACTGAATCAGTGAGCATTTGTGTACATACTAATGGTCATTTCTACAGAAATACAACTCATGGGTCAGGATATAGAAGTCTGTTTGAAACAGTGCTGAGAGAGTGTTAGCAATTGTTGGGCAACTGGTATCAATGTTTTCAGCATGTCCAAGACGGAGTGCACAGAGTGAGGCAAGTGTCTTCCACCCTTTTATAGTCTTCATTCTTCCAGGATATTATTTTCCTGTAACAGTTTTCAAGTGCTAAGGCAAGAGTTAACCATACGGACAAGATAGGAATTTGGGTTTTGAGAGAACTGTTACTCATTTAACAGTAACTGTTTGGCTTTCTGTGGTATCGTCAAAACAATGCCTACCTGTGTTCTTTTCCAGTTTTAGCAAATGCTTCTTTCTAAAAAGGTTTTTACTAGACAAGAAGTAAGGAAAGAACAAGATGGAGCTCTTCAAATACATTTCCAGACTTAGAAGGTATGTAAAAATTTTTATTCTGCTGGAGCTCTCTGTCTTTTTAACCTTCCTTTTCAGGGCAGTATTTGTCAAAAGTCATTGTTCTAACATCACTTTCAGTGGTTAACATGAAGGACAAGTAATTTTTTTATGTGAAGTCCTAAGGCCTTTTATGGTATTCAGTTATAAAACATAGTTTTGGAGCATAATGCTTAGGATAAACAATGTGGATGTACTTATGACAGAACTCTACCTACTCTCTGTCCTAAAGCTTTCTCTCAGACATGGCATCTTATTAGTATTCCTCCCAATAGAATAGAATAGAATAGAATCAAGCAGGTTGGAAGAGACCTCCAAGATCATCCAGTCCAACCTAGCACCCAGCCCTAGCCAGTCAACTAGACCATGGCACTAAGTGCCTCATCCAGGCTTTTCTTCAACACCCCCAGGGACGGTGACTCCACCACCTCTCTGGGCAGCCCATTCCAATGCCAATCACTCTCTCTGTGAAGAACTTCCTCCTAACATCCAGCTTATACCTCCCCCAGCACAACTTGAGATTGTGTCCCCTTGTTCTGTTGCTGGTTGCCTGGGAGAAGAGACCAACACCCACCTGGCTACAACCTCCCTTCAGGTAGTTGTAGACAGCAATGAGGTCACCCCTGAGCCTCCTCCAGGCTAAACAACCCCAGCTCCCTCAGCCTCTCCTCATAGGGTTTGTGTTCCAAATCTCTCCTTCCTTCTTCCCAAAGCAAAACCCAAACTGTCAGGGATAAAAATCCTTCTAAATATATTAATACAGATAATTTTGTTTCTGCTTTTAAAGACGTGGCTGCAATACGACAAATCATTTTTCTGCTTTTAGTTTCCTAACTGAATACTGAGTTATATAATTAACCTTAGTAACGACATGAGAGTATTGAAGATTAATTGATTAGTGTTTAAAGAGTACTCAGTGCTCTTTGCTGATCTAAAAATAACAGTCACTGTATGAGTGCTAAGTGCATTTAGTTATTAAGTTCCTCATTGTCAGGTTTATTCAATGGTGGTAGATGTTGTGGTTTTCTGTAGCATAGTTTGAGGTAAAATTAAGGAAAACATGATAATAAAACTTTGCTGGCAGATGTTGAATATTTCATCCTCTGTGGCTTTTCACACAGCAGTGGTCACAGAATTTACTCTCAGAGTTTCCTCTTGAGGTCATTTTCCTGTTGGTGGTAAATCCTTTCGCCAATCTACTCAGCTGATGTCATTGATTAATCAGACCTCTCAGATGTCTGATTTTGTGTTCTTTGTTTTTCTTAAGATGCCATTCTTTGTACAGTACCTTCTGTTGCCTAGACCATAAGATCCCAAAGGAGCACCAATATTTTGATAGTTATTGTGCCTGAAAATGTCAGTGATTGTAGCATTTTAACCATGCTGGAGAAGATAGAGGATAATTCATTTCCATGCCTCAATCTCTCACTTATATTAAATGGGCCCAAGATTTTACACCATCTTCAGTCTCAAGCTTCATTGCAAACTATGCCTTTTACAAAATGTGTGACAGAGTTATAAATTCTTCCTATCTGACTCAAAAGCTGTGATACAACATTGTAAAGTCTCTTAAAATATAAAAGTCTGTATAGTCATTGTGGTGATAGTGCTGTCCATTGTCAGGTAGCTCATGAAAATGTTTGAACAGCTTGACCATGAGCCAGCAGTATGCTCTCAGGAGGGCCAGTGTCATTCTGGGGTGTATTAGAAGGGCTGTGGTTAGTAGGTCGAGAGCTTCTTCTCCCCCTCTACTCTGCCCTGGTGTACTGTGTCCAGTCCTGGGCACCCCAGTTCAAGAGGGACATAGAACTGCTTGAGAGAGTCCAGGACAGAGCCACAAAGATGATGAGAGAAAAACAGGAAAATGAAACTCAACATTTTTGCTTAGTTTGGTTAAACATCAGGCATTGCAGACAGCAATTAGCAATACAAAGGCTCTGCACGCAGCCTGCGTCAATGGCTTCAGTGACAAGAGGGACATGGAGCTGCTTGAGAGAGTCCAGCGCAGAGCCACAAAGATGTTGAAGGGAATGGAACACCTCTCTTCTGAGGAGAGACTGAGGGAGCTGGGGCTGTGCTGCTTGGAGAAGAGGAGACTGAGAGGCGACCTCAACACTGTTTATAAAGATGTAAAGGGTGAGTGCCAGGAGGCTGGAGCCAGGCTCTGCTGGGTGATGCCCAAGGACAGGACAAGGGGCAATGGGTGGAAGCTGAGGCATTGGAATTTCTATGTAAACACGAGGGGGATTTTTTTTCCTGTGAGGGTGCCAGAATACTGGAACAGGCTGCTCAGGGAGGTTGTGGAGTCTCCTTCTGTGCAGATATTCAAGACCTGGCTGTATGTATTCCTGTGTGATCTGGTATAGGTGACCCTGCTCTGCAGAGGGGTTGGGACTAGATGAGCTTTTGAAGTGCCTTCCAGTCCCTGCCATTCTGTGAATATTTGGTAGCACTCTTTTCCAGACCTCCCACTGGTGTTACTGAACTGTTCCTACTTAGAATTAGTTTTTTTAAAAAGGAGGGGGAGGGGGGGGTTAACGCACACAAAAAATTCCAACCCAAACAAAAAAAAACCCCAACAGACAACTTTCTGGCCAAGCATTATGGATCTAAAGAAAAAAAGCCCCACACTAGCTTTTACATTGCATTTGTGAAGTCCATCTTTCATCATTCTGACCTTTTTCAGACACTTGCAAACAACAGAGTTATTCTGCACACCCTTTGGCTTCATTTACCTCCTCCTGCTTTTAATAATTTAATGGCAGCCCTGCCAGCACATGGTGCCAAGCTCTTCCCAAAAGCTCCTAACTGCCTCTTGGATCTCTTCAGAACTGAGCTGCACAAACAACTCAGGCCCATCCTTCTGTAACTTTCTCTTTTAAAAAGATGTGTCAAGAGTTCAGCAAATTTTCAGTTAAATGGTACCTCTTCCTCCAGGTGCAGATTCTGCCTTCTGCTCTGGCATGAATGCTCTGCTCCATCCTCCCCACCACGGCATTCCAACATTGACTTTTGCATTCTCTGTCTCTCTCTCAGCATTTTCTTTCAATTCAGTCTCTTCATGAAACCTATCCAGGTTCTGAAGGCAGGCAGTCCTTGCCACATGCTGAACCTGATTGTTTTCCATACCTTTTCATCTTTCCTCTTGGAACTATGCTCTTGGTTTCTTCAGCAGTTCTTCTACTGTGTCTGCGATCATCTTGCAAATAGTGTCAGCATCATCTGTGTAGTTCACATAGAAATCCTCCAAAGCTTTAAACTTATACTTAGCTGCTGCTCAGTGCTTGCTGAATCCCTCAGAATTTGTGAGCTTTGTTTGTAGCATATATGCTGTATTTGATTCTGCTGGGACAAGGCTGTTTCCTATATGGCCTGTTCAAGTTTTGATACCGAGCCACTTGTTCCCGTTCCCCTGCACTACATTTTGGCTTGCCTTTCACCCTATGGACTCAAAATGTTCCATGTCCTCTGTGTCCACCCTTTCCTTACACCTCTGCAGTTGTATCTGTTTTCCCAAGACTTATTCAAGTGTTTTCTAATTTTTGTGTGCTTTATGAAGACCTTTTGTGATGGTTTGGGTGTCCCCTGCCCCCCACACTTTTAGAAATCACCCAGACTAGACTCAGTCGGCTCTGGAAATTTGAATGAAGCTTATATTTACAGCTAGCACAATTTACAAGCAGATATTTACAGTATATACAGTTATAGACAGAAATATACAAGGGAAAAAAAGGTAATACAAACACAATTCCCCTCCCAGAAACCTGAGTCCCCAGGAGGGGCTCTCAACCACCACTCACCTTCCCCCTACCCCTCTCAACCTTACCCCAGTCCCAAGGAAGAATGGAGGTTCCGCCAAGAGGGTTAAAAAGCAAGGTGAAGCAGCCAAGCAAAAGAAGGGTGAGGTTAGAAAGCAAGATGGAGTCCAGCCAGCAGCCTCAGCTTCTCCCCAGCGGGCAAAGTTCCCCAGCGAAGAGAAGAAGCAAGTGCCCTAATCTTTGTTTTGCCTTTCTTCTTTACACATCCCAGCAAGACTGTGAGGGAAGTAGACCTCACCATTGTTTTCATTGTACAGCCTATCATCTAGTTCTTCTCACCAAAACATGCTAGCTAGGCTCAAACTAGCACACCTTTAAATGCAAGCAATGTTGCTTTAAATATGACCCCACTCCTCTAGCCTGCCCTGTTTTTGCAGTCAGGAGAGATTTTGCAGTCACACTTTGTATCCAGTGTATTGTTTTCTGTCAAGATCCTGGCAACTCTGTCAAGAGCAAGTGTGTAAACCGTAGCCTAATTTCTGCATCACTGTGGGGGGGTTGTTTTGTGCAATACTTAGAGGGAAAAGTGGGAAAGTTTGACATATTAAAGTGAATTAGCCACGTAGCCTTATAGGTGTTCCTGTCTTACTTAACCTCTCCTATGGAGACAGACTGAGAAAGTTGGGGCTGTTCAGCCTGGAGAAAAGAAGGCTCTGAGGAGACCTTATTGTGGCCTTTCAGTATCTTAAGGCGGCCTACAGGAAAGCTGTTGAAGGACTTCTTAGAGTGGCAGGTAGTGATAGGACTGGAGAGAATGGAGCAAAGCTAGAAGCGGGGAGATTCAGATTGGATGTTAGCAAGAAGTTCTTCACCATGAGGGTGATCAGACACTGGAACAGGTTGCCCGAAGAGGTAGTGGAAGGCTCCTCCCTGGATGTTTTCAAGGCCAGGCTGGATGTGGCTCTGAGCAACCTGACCTACTGAGGCGTCCTTGCCCATGGCAGCGGGAGTTGGAGCTAGATGATCCTTGAGGTCCCTTCCAACCCTGACAAGTCTATGATTTTAAACTGCATGTCATTTTACATGGTTTGCCTCTCACTCTGCCTCTGTTAGTCCCACCAAAAGGAAAACATACAACTTGATGGTTTCTTCACCACTGAGCCACTGATATTACCAATGGCAGACTTTGTGTTATTGTTTAGTTTATCTTGTAAACTACTCCATTTTCCAACAGGAGGCCTTTAAAGTTGTACAGCTCAATGATAGCTCAAAATAGAAGCATTCAGAACTTGTGATTTACCCTGTCTTTGCTCAGCCTTCTGTTATAAAAGAAAAGACTTTTGTTATAGAAATTACCAAGCTAAAAGGAGTGCTTTGAAGCTTGGTTGGCTTTTGCCTGCTTTGCAAAACCTTGCTTTGATGGCAAACAACACAGAGCTGCGAAGGCTTCTTTATTTGTGTTCCTGTGACAGTACAATGGGCAAGCAGTAGTTTTGCTGTCTGGAAGATCAACTTGTTTGCTTTATAGACTCTAAAAATGAAGGCCAACAGGAAGGGCATTAGTAGCTGTACCCATCAGATTACGATTTCAACAACAAAACTGGCACCACTGAACTCTAAATAAGGAAAACCTAAAGCAGTAAACAAGATGACATTTTGCTTTCTGAGTTTCTCACTTGATAGTTAGGAGTGTGATATACAGGTGAAGTTCAGTTCCACAGCAGCAGAAACAAAATAAAGTGTTAATCTAACTCATATTGACCCAAAATGGTACCTTTCTCCTCACATGTATATGTGTGTTCCTTACCTGTGGAAGTATTAGTTTGGTTCAAGGTCTGTGGTTTTGCTTGCAAATATCACAGTCTCACAGTATCACCAAGGTTGGAAGAGACCTCACAGATCATCAAGTCCAACCTGTTACCACAGAGCTCAAGGCTAGACCATGGCACCAAGTGCCACGTCCAATCCTGCCTTGAACAGCTCCAGGGACGGCGACTCCAGCACCTCCCTGGGCAGCCCATTCCAGTAGCCAATGACT
>WAAF01006430.1:47695-97079 GCA_013400475.1 Tricholaema leucomelas | reverse complement strand
ATGACTGACTCGATGCCCTCATCCAGATCATCTATGAAGATGTTAAAGAGGGTGGGGCCCAGCACTGATCCCTGAGGGACACCACTAGTGACTGGCCACCAGCTGGATGTGGCACCATTCACCACTACTCTCTGGGCTCGGCCCTCCAGCCAGTTCCTCACCCAGCACAGAGTGTTGCCATCCAAGCCGCGGACTGACATCTTATGTACAGTATCTTTCAGCATGAAGAGATCAAGGGGGCTCAAGGAGTTTTCTGTCTCCTAGGGACTTGAGGTGTTTTCTGACTGTCTAGTTTTTCATAGTCTGTAGCTAAAAGGGGGGGTTTATTTTATGGGTGGATACCATCCTCAGTCATCCCAAAGGAAAATGAGTTCTAATCGGAGCTTTGACATCTTCAGGCTTCTAGTTAGGCAGGAATTCAAGGCTATGGACTGAAAAGGGATCAGGCAAAGTCGATTTAGCCTGAGAGGCTGGGTGTGCCACTGCTGCCCTTCAGGTGCCAGAGTATTAAGGGCAGAACACAATATTTAGAACAAATGATTTGATAGATCTTAGAATCACCCTTCTGACTTATGTCAGCAAGAATTCATTGATGCCAGAATAATGGCATGGGTTTATAGGAGGTGGGAACAAGCCTGAAGCTTCCCTGTGAAGTAGGGACTCTAAAAAATTGTTAGCATGTGTGCTAGTTTGAGCCTAGCTAGCATGTTTTGGTGAGAAGAACTAGATGATAGGCTGTACAATGAAAACAATGGTGTCCACTTCCCTCACAGTCTTGCTGGGATGTGTAAAGAAGAAAGGCAAAACAAAGATTACTGCACTTGCTTCTTCTCTTCACTGGGGAGCTTTGCCTGCTGGGGAGAAGCTGAGGCTGCTGGCTGGACTCCATCTTGCTTTCTAATCTCACCCTCCTTTTGCTTGGCTGCTTCACCTTGCTTTTTAACCCTCTTGGCCGAACCTCCATTCTTCCTTGGGACTGGGGTAAGGTTGAGAGGGGTAGGGGGAAGGTGAGTGGTGGTTGAGAGCCCCTCCTGGGGACTCAGGTTTCTGGGAGGGGAATTGTGTTTGTATTACCTTTTTTTCCCTTGTATATTTCTGTCTATAACTGTATATACTGTAAATATCTGCTTGTAAATTGTGCCAGCTGTAAATATAAGCTTCATTCAAATTTCCAGAGCCGACTGAGTCTAGTCTGGGTGATTTCTAAAAGTGTGGGGGGCAGGGGACACCCAAACCATCACAGCATGGCATTTATACTTTAGATTTCATACAATCAAACAGGTTGGAAGAGACTTCCAAGATCATCCAGTCCAACCTAGCACCCGGCCCTATATAGTCAACTAGACTATGGCATTAAGTGCCTCATCCAGCCTTGTCTTGAACATCTACAGGGATGGTGACTCCACCACCTCCCTGGGTAGCCCATTCCAATGCCAATCACTCTCTCTGTGAAGAACTTCCTCCTAACATCCAGCCTAGACCTCCCCTGGCACAACTTGAGACTGTGTCCTCTTCTGTTGCTAGTTGCCTGGCAGAAGAAACCAACCCCCACCTGGCTACAGCCTCCCTTCAGGTAGTTGTAGACAGCAATGAGGTCTGCCCTCAGCCTCCTCTTCTCCAGGCTAAACAACCCCAGCTCCCTTAGCCTCTTCTCACAGGGCTGTGTTCCAGGCCCCTCACCAGCTTTGTTGCCCTTCTCTGGACACCTTTCAGAACCTCAACATCTCTCTTGAATTGAATCAGGGGATTGTATGCCCATGATTGTAAGGATATGCTTATATAGTCTCATGTGGTGTAGCACAGATCTGTCTGGATAACTCTAGGTGTTAGTCTGGTTACCAGAAGAACATTGCAGCGTCAGCACAGTCCTGCCCCCCTGCTCATACCTTATTGCTCTTCAGAGCTAATTAGCTCAGTGAGAGAGCACAGGACACTGGCACAAGCCAGCTTGTTCCCAGCTAGCTCAGGTAGTTCTGCACAGCATTTAATTCTGCTGTCTGGTTTCAAATGTAGCTGCGCTTGCTGGATTAGCCTTGGTGCCAAGGCAGCGTAAACAGCAACCCCACTCCAGAAACATACTCGGTGCTGTTCAGTGACATTTGTCTGCAGGGTTTCTTCTATGAGCTGTTGAAGCAAAACAAATGTTAAGATATTCATATTAGTAAGTATATTGTGCCCTTAAAAGAGTCAGTTACTCCTCCTTCTCTGAAGGCTGGCACTAACTGATCTGTGGAATGTGACTCACAGCTTAGAAACAACCAGCAGTCAGAAAACGCTGTGTACCAAAGAACAAGAAGCTAAAGAGTTCCTCAGATTCCTTTTGAACCATGTTTTGTGAAAGTTCTGTGCCTTTTGATCTGCTATTTCAAGCTGCAAGGCTACTCTCTGTACCCCTGTGTCTGACATTTGGTTAGATGTTTCTGAGTGAGACGCTCCAGAAGTATTTAAATCTGTATCAATGGTGAGCAGCTTTCCTTCTTTTTCAATCCATGTTGCAAAGCAAATTGAAAGCTATGATCAACATAATAAACTGCACCATCTATCTCTTCCACTCAGCCATTACCTTGCTATTTTTTTTCCTTCACTTTAGATAAACAATCTACAATGTGTTTACTGAGGCTTGTACTGATACCCCTCTGCGGTATAGGAGAGTCTACTTTTATTCCAGCAGACACAGAGAATAAGCCCACGAGTGTGCAAACCCCTTTGAAACCTGAGATTATTTGTTCTCTGGCTGTTCTAAGGTAATTAAGGAGCATTGCATGTTTCTCAATTAATGATTCCTCGTTCAGCTGGGGATCTTTGATGCTGATTTGTTTTAATCAGGACAGAGACTGCTAAAAACCTAAACAATTCAGTGAAGAGGAACTAGGAATTTTTAATCAAGTGGAAAAGATCTAAATGCTACGAGGGGCGCATCCATCATAAGTTTTCACTTGTGTTCGTTTAGCATTGTTCTTTCAGGTCTCATAAAGTGCTGCATTAATCAGTGCAAGAAAGTTTGTTAAGATGGAGAACGTGTGGTATTTTTTCCTTCAGCTGACATGAATGTTTGTGCCAAAGTGAGGAGCTGGAACGGGAGCTGTGGCATTGAAAAGCATTCCCCACTGATCCTTAGTTCTGTGCAAGTAGTCTCATGCTTTGTCAGACGTTGTATAGGAAGTTGTCAGTCGTCGTGGGTTTAGTATGCTGGGAGGTTACTAGGAGAAACTGCTGGGTTTGTGGTGGATAGGATGCTCTCCATTTAAATGTTAATTTCTTAATTGTTTCCATATCACACCATGTGCATATGCTGGACAAAGTGACCTTCTGTAATCTCCTGCACGTAGAATTCATATTTCAGACGCTGCGGCTGCGTGGCATCACGTGCTTTCAAAGTAGACCATCTATATGCTTGATAAAATAATGCTGCTTTCCCAAGTACATTTATTTATAGTGCTGAGGCAAAAGCACTTCACAGCTCTGCCTTCTCCAGCTGCTTTACCACGATAGACGTCATGGCTTCCACCATACAAATAGTACCAATGTGCATCTTCTTCTCCCGAGGTTTCAACAGAACAGGAGTGCTCCCAAGCCTTGCCTTCCAGGGGTTTTCAGCCATCTGATAAAGTCACAGAATCACAGAATTGTCAGGGTTGGAAGGGACTTCAAGGATTATCTAGCTCTGACACCCCTGCTGTGACCAAGGACACTTTCTACTACATCAGCCTGGCATTAAAAAATTCCAGGGATAGGGCTTCCACCACCTCTTTGGGCAACCTGTTCCAAGTTTTCATGGTGAGGAACTTCTTAATATGTAATCTGAATCTATCCTCCTCTAGCTTGAATCCATTCCTCCTAGTCCTGAAAGTCATAAAGGACACCTATGTCCAAAAAGTATATCTTGCTGTACAAACAGTAATTTAGCACCTGGTCATTTAGAGGCAAATTGTAGGTGCTAAGGAATTTCCAGAGGCATTTAATGTCTTTGAGGTTGTTAGTACTGGGAAACACTCTGAAATTGCACAGTCCCATGTGACCTTCAGCATCTTCCCAATTACTGCTTTTAATGCATGAATTCTGCTTTGGGTTGGTACCTAGCTTGTAGCTCTGAATTGGTTCCTGGCAAAAATGCTGTGTACAAAGCTCTAAACAACACCAAATATATGCAGAGAGCCAAGAAACCTACATGGCCTCCTGCCACCTTGCCCTTCCTTCTTTGTGACCGTGAACCAGGTGTTTATGTTGTAGTGCAGGAGTCCAAGTTAACAGAAAGATCCTGCTAATAAATTCCTAATGACCTACCTTAAGGATGAACTTTAGGCAACTTAATAGGAGCAAACTCTCTGTTTTATATAGAAGATATGTATGTGTTTTTTAAAAGAAAGCTTAAATACATCACAGCTAAAAGAAGACTTCATAGAATCATAGAATCAGTCATGGTTGAAAGGCACCACAAGGTTCATCTAGTTCCAACCCTCCTGCCATGAGCAGGGACACCTCACACTGGATCAGGCTGTCTAGAGCCTCATCCAGCCTGGCCTTAAACACCTCCAGGGATGAGAATTCCACCACCTCCCTAGGCAACCCATTCCAGGCTCTCACCACCCTCATGGAGAAGAACTTCTTCCTAACATCCAGTCTGAATCTACCCATTTCTAGCTTTGTTCCATTCCCCCCAGTCCTATCACTACCTGACACCCTAAAAAGTCCCTCCCCAGCTTTCTCGTAGGCCCCCTTAAGATACTGGAAGGCCACAATAAGATCACCTCGGAACCTTCTGCTCTCCAGACTGAACAGCCCCAATTCCCTCAGTCTTTCCTCACAGCAGAGCAGCTCCAGACCTCTGATCATCCTTGTGGCCCTTCACTGGACATGTTCCAGCACATCCATATCGTTCTTGTAACAGGGGCTACAGAACTGGGTGCAGTACTCCAGGTGGTGTCTCACCAGTGAGAAGTAGAGAGGCAGGATCACTTCCCTCACTCTGCTGCCCACACTTCTCTTGCTGCAGCCCAGGCTCTGGTTGCTCTCTGTGCTGCAAGAGCACACTGACAGCTCAGATTGAGCTTCTTGCCCATCAGCAACCCCAAGTCCCTCTCCTCAGGGTTGCTCTCAAGCCAGTCACTGTCCAGCCTATATTGGTGCTTGGGGTTGCCTTGACCCAGATGCAGAACCTTCTCTGTGTTAAATGATTCCTCTACAAAGGGTAACATAGCTGCCTGAGAGTTTTGTACAGAAGATGGCTTTTTTTTTTCACTCAAGAGCTGTCCAGATCCTGTGAAACACAGTTCAGATGCTTGAACTTATGTTAATTGAAAGATCAACGTTTTTCTTTCTTCAGTGAGCACCCTGCTCTTTTCGTCTTCGAGATGGTTCTCCCATGTGCAAAAAATGAGCTGTAATTATGGCCAGCTCAAGGCAATCTCAGGATCTAAAATATCCTGCCAACCAGCGTGTTCTCAATCTGCCTTGTTAGTTCACAAAATTGTGCATGTGCCTTTGCTACAGTCTCAAACCTGATAATGTCACATCATTGGGACAGGAAGCATCCTCTGATCTTATCTGAAGTGACACTTGCAATTTCAAGTTCTAGTTTGATGAGATCACATTGTCAGGGCTCCACGTAAGTGTGATCTTTCCTGATTTGCAATTGTATCTGTTTTGAATGGTCTTTACACTGCTCAAGCAAAAACCTATGATAATGTATTTTGTCAGATGTAAGGGTAATGAAAGGGTGATTTCATCTTTCCACTTTTAGAAAGCCCAATGCATGTGACCAAACTCAGTTTTCTTACCAGTTCCACTCCATCCTCTGCCTAATTCTATTTGCACCTGGAAACTCTAGGACCTGAAAAATATGAGCATGTCAAGGTAACTCATCCCTTTCATAAAACAGATGAGCCTTATTACCTTTAAACTCCTATTACTTCCGTAAAGCTCAGGGCTATAAAATGGTTTCTACATGCTAGAGTTGTTAAAACATATATTATGCCTTAAGTAAAAATATTTAACATAGTAAAAGCTTGTAAAGTTGAAGAATACTTAAATACCTACACGGTGTTATTGGCAATAAGAAAGTCTGCAATATTTAAAGCCAGGAGACTCTGAAGTCACATTTCAAATGGGTTTTATTCATGATAGTAATTTTTCTTCAGATGTACAGCATCCAGGAATGAAAAAGCTGCTTTGAGTGCTTTTTACCATATAAGTTACTGAATCCTTTAATGCCAAGGAAAAATAGAAGAGGGAAAAATATTTCATATAGCTAATCTGTTAGGATCCGAGTAGTTTCTGAACGTGATGGTAAGGTACAGAGGCTTAGATCTTCAGTCTCCAATTACTATGCATTATGAAAGAGCCCTGCATCAATGCAGGCAACCAAGACAAAGAGCAAGCTTTGACCTGTCTTTAACAACAGCCTGATAATGTATTTATTTGCTTGGACTGTGGCATGCAGATCATATTAATAAGCCAGACAAATCACAGCTATTTGACTAAAACTACTGCAAAGCCAAAAGGTGAAATTACATTCACTTGTCCGTCTAAAGTGCCAAAACCAGAAGGCAATAAAAATCTAGAGGCTTTCTTGAATAATAAGGCTGGAGTCTTGGTCCTGGAAGGTTGAAGGAATGGAAATAGAGGACTTTCTTGGCAAGCAGGTTTGATACCTGTACGAAACCTTTGACAATCATTTCTGAATGTTCTTCTTAGTCAAGGCCAAGCCAGAGGAAACATGATTTCTGGTTTATTAGAATTACTCCAAAATTGCCATAATAACTGTATACCTCCTCTGACAAGATGAGATAAACATACAGTTTTGTTGTATATCACATCCTGATACGTGACCCAGATAAATCACCGACAATTAAACCCAAAGTGTTACATCTGGACTGACTAATCCTAGACAAATGGCATTTCTTTAATGATGAATCCCAGCCCCAAATGCATTGTATTGTAAGGGAAGTGACAGTTCTGCCAAAACCCTACATAACTTGCAAGATGCAGGCTCATGTGAGATTACTGTGCACTGTGCTGACTAAGAAAAAAGAAAGGACAGAATTAGGTTATTGTGGTGCTACCATATACATTAGGCCATTCCTGAGACTATGTATATGCAGTGCTGCCTCTGCACACTCCTTCCAGAGTGAAAGCGCTCTCTGAGTTTTGCTTGTATCTTGGGCACAAAGTGGGCAGATGCCTCTCTCTAGCCAATATGTAGGATATTAAAAGTCTTTTTACTGAATATTATCGTGCTGTATTTATCACAAAATGACTCAGTTGAATGCACTTGAAGGAGCAAGCTGTCTTGCATTATTTCTGAGGGACTGGAATTCTTTTCGTTGCACAATGTGGTTTTGTATTTATTCCCATGCTGATGTTCAAACTTTATGACTGGGTAGTCTAAAATGTTATTAGATGGCAACAATAGCTTCCAATCTATTGCCTGGTCAGCTAGAATTTTATTGTTTAAAATGACTTAACCATTCCCTGCCATTTTATAGTGTATATAAAGCTTATTCCAAACCCCTTTATGCTTTGACTGAAAGATGTATTAGTAGATAGGTTTCAAAAGTACTGCGACTGAAAATCTGCATCCTATGGAGACATTTGCAGTATTCTCTTCTTGGCCTAATGTTAGGTATTTAGCAATGATCTGGAAGGAAATACAAACATCTCTGTTAGTAAATATTGCAGGTGACATAAAAATTAGTGGAGTGGTAAATAATGACAGGAGAGATAGCTTCTGCCTTCTGGGTTTCCATCATCCTGTAAAGTGAGCTCATCTGAACTGTATGCAGCTTTTTGCAGTCAAATACAAAGTCATGTGCCTGGGAGAAAAGAATTCCAATCACATACACAGAATGGCTGCAAAGTACCCTTGAAATACAGCAATACTGATGAAGATTTAGAGTTTATGATAGGTACTGTCTGACTGTGAGCTCCCTGTCCAGTATAATGGCTGAGAGGAAAACATTAGCTTTGAATGGATAAGCTGTGAATGTCAAGCAGGAAGAAAACGAGTTCATGGTATAACTGAAATAATTGCTAGCATTCTCTGTCCAGATCTTCTTCCCACCCCTTAAGAGAAAATCTGAAACAGAGAAAAGGTTCAGAGAGGAATGAAAGAATGATTTTGAATCTCTGGGGGGGGAAAAAAATCCAACAGTGTTTGATTTAAGAAAATTAATCTATCTAATTTAGCTAAGAGTAGGTTTAAGGGTGAATTGATACCTATTTTGTTACCGTGATGTGTGAGTGCATCACTAAAAAGGGAAACAGCATCCAGTGAATGGAAGGTGGAACTAAACAAATACGGTCCTAAAATAAACCACACAATGTTTTAAACCTGCAAGCAATTGATTACCAGAATAATTTGCCTGGGTTCAGAAGGTGCTTTCACTCTGATATTTCTGAAAGATAGACTATTGTTAAAACAGAAGTTGATTTAAAATGGATTATTGTAACAAGGTCTTTGGTTTTGCAATCATAGAATCAGTCAGGGTTGGAAGGGACCACAAGGATCATCTAGTTCCAACCCCCCTGCCATGGGCAGGGACACTCTACCCTAGATCAGGCTGGCCAGTGCCTCATCCAGCCTGGCCTTAAACACCTCCAGGGATGGGGCCTCAACCACCTCCCTGGGCAACTCATTCCAGTCTCTCACCACTCTCATGGTGTAGAACTTCCTCCTCACATCCAGTCTGAACCTACCCATCTCCAGCTTCGCCCCATTCCCCCTGGTCCTGTCACTACCCGATAGCCTAAAAAGTTCCTCTCCAGCTGTTCTGTAGGCCCCCTTCAGATACTGGAAGACCACAAGAAGGTTACCTTGGAGCCTCCTTTTCTCCAGATGGAACAGCCCCAACTCTTTCGGTCTGTCCTCATAGCAGAGGTGCTCCAATCCATTAAAGAGACATTACAAATCTCCAAGTGTGACCCAGAATGCAGATTTTTGTTTGAAGAAGGTTATGTTTACAAAATGAAAGACCCATAGGAATATGTGCTTGATTCACTTCCAATCTCCAAAAGAGCCACTCAAAAAATAATAAGAAACCTTTAGTGATAGCTGCAGCCCACATATGCACATTATGCAGCAGAGTTTAAAAGATAAACCAAAAGAGCAATGGCACAAGTTCCTGTTAACTGTCTGAGCTGTCCCAAAATGCTGAAGGAAGAGAACAAATGGGGACAAAGAATGGAGTGCAATAATACCTTAATTATTGGCATACAGCTTGTGATAGAGTTTATTGCTCTCCTCAACTTTCTCTTTGGGTCCAAAATTCAGCCAAGTTCGGGACATAAAATTATAGCTATCGCATGAGAGTTCTGATGAGGCATTTTCTGAAACATTAAGATCACTGCTCTATATTTCTGTGGCTTGCCAAGTGAAAGAAATGGGGGGGGGAATATTAGTGAGGCATTAGAAAAAGTTTGACTCTTGAGTAATCTTCTGTTCTAAGTTATGAGAAAGAACAGCTCCCATTGCTGCAAATGCACCAGGTAAACGATATTGCTGCGGCGGTGACACCAGGAAGGGTCACAGGATGAGGAAATAATGAGGACATAAGTGCCAGGAGGATGAATAGGTGTGGTCATTCAATTTAGTCAAAAGAGCAAAAATGTAGATTTTGGACAAATAGAGGCTGAACACGATGCAATAGCAGTAGGACAGATGAGAGTAGAACACATCTGGATAGGGGAGGGAAGCGCACGTAGCATTGATTCTTTTTTATGGGGTAACACCTCATTCTGCTACAGCATGAGCTCAGGGACAGACAGAGAGCTGCCAGAAGCAGACTTCTTTTGTCTGCTATGTATAGCTTTTCCAAACCTTCCCACCTTAGTCAATTCAGGGTAGTGTCTGTTTCAGAGCAAATGATGGCAAATGCAGTGACTGAGCTACTTGTGGAACAAAGGGCTGAAGTACAGAAACTCGTGGAAGATAAATTTCCCAGACTCAAGAACAGTAGCAGCAAGAGGGAGTTTATCATTTCATGCCTCTCCTCTTGCTTTGGAGCCATTGCTGCTAGTAACAAGAATGTGCATACACTAGGGGCAAGGATCTCAGCAGGATGCCATCACGACAGCCCTGAAATCCTGGTGAGTGCATACGCTGGGTTCATAGCATTGGTATGCCTGGTGCTCACCTAATCACTTTTCTGGCTGAATACCTACAGGGATTTAGTAATCCTAGAAATGCAGGGAAGATGAGAGGATATGTGTATATATATTTTAATGGCAAGCTCTTGAGCACTGGTGTAATAGAAATAATTATCCAAATATCTTTGGCATTCTGATCAAAGCCGGCCAAAAGCAAAGAGTTCAGTTACTTAGTTTAAACTCCCACATTTCAATTAATGTTCAAAGAAATCTTTCCTCCTAGGATGAGTTACTGATATAATTATACCAGTGAGGAGAAGAAAAAACTTTAGAACACTGCTTTTTTTTACCAACTGATACCAAGAACCTGTTTCTTATCTACATCCCATTAAACGCTTTTTCTTCTTCTACTTGCCAAGGCCTCAGTTCAGCAAAATGTTTAAGCATTTGAAGTAACTTTATTCAACAAAACACACAGTTTCATACTTACCCATATGTTCCATTGACATTAAGCACATACTTAAAGTTAAGCACACAATTAAAGGCTTAGCTGAACCCGAGACTAAGCTCTTTACAAAAGAAGTTGGTTGCAAAGAGAAAATGAGCAGGAGTTCACTTCTACTTAGTTGTGCTTTACAGCTTGATCTGTGTTTAAAAAGTACAGCATCTAGGAAGAAATAGTTAATCCTAATTCCTCTTGCAGGAGTCTCCAGACACAGCCAGCTGCAAAGGAAGACTGACTTGAAGATTAGGATTTTAGGACTAGCACATCAAGGACCATCATTTCCAGTCACCCAATTATTGTAGACAACCATGATGCCTAACCCTTTTTAACTCATAGCCACATAGATCCAGAACTGTGAAACCATTGCCAGCTGCCTGTGCAGCTACCTGGGTGAAAACCAAGTCTTTGGTGGTGTTTTATATCAGCTGTATTTCTGGAAAAAGATGTCACAGTGAGGGTGGTGAGACACTGGTACAGGTTGCCCAGGGAGGTTGTTGATGCTCCCTCCCTGGAGATATTCAAGGCCAGGTTGGATGAGGCCTTGAGTGACCTGTTCTAGTAGGAGGTGTCCCTGCCTATGGTGGAGGGTTGGAACTGGATGATCTTTGAGGTCCCTTCCAACCTAATCCATTCTATCACTCTATATAACCAGGAAGGTAAAACAATCTCATACACACCCCTTTAGGCTGTGAAATCTTTAGCAAACTTCCATCTTGTACTGCCCTCTCACTTCTCAGAGTTCCTATCTAGACTTGGAAGCAGCCCCATCACGGTGGTTGATCAGTAGAGTTCATAATTTGGAGCATTAAATTGTCATTGCAGTGATTGAAAAGTGTTTGGAAGAGATGGTAGTTTTCCTTTTTCATAGAATCATAGAATGTCAGGGGCTGGAAAGGACCTCAAAGGATCAGAGGATGTTAGGGGTTGGAAGGGACCCAGGAGATCACCGAGTCCAACCCCCCTGCCAGAGCAGATCATCTGGTCCAGCTGCCCTACCAGAGTAGGATCACCTAGAGCAGATCACACTGGAACGCGTCCAAACAGTTCTTCAATATCTCCAGAGAGGGAGACTCCACAACCTCCCTGGGCAGCCTGTTCCAGTGCTCTGTCATCCTCACAGTGAAAAAAATCTTCCACAGGTTCACATGGAACCTCCTATGCTTCAATTTCCACCACTGGCCCATGTCCTGTCACTGGGCATCACTGAGAAGGGGCTGGCTCCATCCTCCTGGTGCTCACCCCTTACATATTTATAAGCATTTCTCAGGTCACCCCTCGGTCTCCTTCTCTCCAAGCAGCACAGCCCCAGCTCCCTCAGGCTCTCCTCATAAGGAAGATGTTCAACTTTCTTCATCATTTTTGTGGCTCTCTGGCTTTGTGGCACTGGACTCTCTCAAGCAGCTCCCTGTCCTTCTTGAACTGGGGTGGGGGGCAGAACTGGACACAATACTCCAGGTGAGGCCTGAATTTTCCTTTTTCATTTTCAGGTGAGAACTGAATTTTCCTTTTTGAACTGAACCTAAACTCTCTACACCACTCTCCTGGGTTAGGGTGGATCCCTCCCCCAGTAGAATAAACTCACCACAACACAGGGTTTTTGTTTGTTTTGAAAGTCAGGGAAAGATGAAATTGTATTCCTTATAGCATAAGTATGACAGTATAAAGAGAAACAAACTACTAGAGAAAAAACTTATAACCTTAAAGGAGACGTGGAAGGGGTCAAGCGGTGGCAAAGCAGCCAAAACAGCAGCCGGGGAAGATAGCAGGCAGGCGCAGCTCAAGCAACAGAAGCCAGCAAGGGGGAAAGAACAAGCTGTGCTTCTAGACATAAAGCTCTTGATGCTCCAATGAGATTATATTAACTTAGTCATTGTTGCCATTCTATGGCCTATCCCTGGCATGTTCACCTCTCCCCTATGTCTGAGGTAGAAAATCAGCTCAAACAGCCACAACCACAGGTTGATGTCTAAGCATATGTATGTGTTATCTTCAGACCTCAAACCATTCTCGTAGCTGTTTATGATTCCTGTTACTGATTTTTTTCTCACATATCCTAGTTTAGGTTTTGTATCACCTGTAAGTTCCCTTTTTTGGTAGTAAGCACTGTTACTTAGAATCATAGAATGATAGAATGGTTTAGGTTGGAAGGGACCTCAAGGATCATCCAGCTCCAACCCCCTGCCATAGGCAGGGACACCTCCCACTAGAGCAGGCTGCTCAAGGCCTCATCCAGCCTGGCCTTAAACGCCTCCAGGGAGGAAGCATCCACAACCTCCCTGGGCAACCTGTTCCAGTGTCTCACCACCCTCACTGTAAACAACTTCCTCCTAACATCCAGTCTAACTCTCCCCTCTGCCAGTTTAAACCCATTCCCCCTCGTCCTGACATTACCAGACCTTGTAAATAGTCCCTCCCCAGCCTTTCTGTAGGCTCCCTTACCTATGCTTACTGAATTTGACAAACAAGAGATTCTTTACTACAGTATCACAGTATCACTAAGGTTGGAAGAGACCTCACAGATCATCAAGTCCAACCCTTTACCACAGAGCTCAAGGCTAGACCATGGCACCAAGTGCCACGTCCAATCCTGCCTTGAACAGCTCCAGGGACGGCGACTCCACCACCTCCCTGGGCAGCCCATTCCAGTAGCCAATGACTCTCTCAGTGAAGAACTTTCTCCTCACCTCAAGCCTAAATTTCCCCTGGCGCAGCTTGAGGCTGTGTCCTCTTGTTCTGGTGCTGGCTGCCTGAGAGAAGAGAGCAACCTCCTCCTGGCTACAACCACCCCTCAGGTAGTTGTAGACAGCAATGAGGTCTCCCCTGAGCCTCCTCTTCTCCAGGCTAAACAATCCCAGCTCCCTCAGCCTCTCCTCGTAGGGCTGTGCTCGAGGCCTCTCACCAGCCTCGTTGCCCTTCTCTGGACACGCTCAAGCATCTCAATGTCCCTCTTAAACTGGGGAGCCCAGCACTGGACACAGTACTCAAGGTGCGGTTTAACCAGTGCAGAGCACAGGGGCAGAATGACCTTTATGCCACAGTTGGATTCAGACAAATAGTCTTCTCAGCACTACTGTGTGACATTTTTGAACCAAAACTCAATAGAGAGTGACTGAAATAGCTGACTCCTGATTTTTATTTTTTTTTTTTATTTTGGTGGAGATAAAATGCAACTTCAGTTGTCAGACAGTCCTATCATTGATTTTTAGTCTTTTATCTCCCATGAAAACATCCCCCTCGAAAATCATTTAGCTGTGGATTTAGCAAAAAACAGAAAGCAGATTTTGTCTGTTTCCCAGCTACCCCAGTAATACAGTTATCTGACTTTATTAGGGCACACAGATGCTAGCTGGAGAACAAACCCAGTCCTAAGCTTACTTAACCCATTTCTTGCCCTGGCAGGAAGAAATACATTTAGTATTTATCCTTGGGAAGTTGTATAGGAAGAGGTTGGTGCTGGGAGCAAAAGCAAGAAGGAGAGGGAATGGAATGCTGAGTGGAATCGGGTGTCTGCCAGCCCATATTTCCAAATTCTGGGTTCCCAGCAGCTTCATATGTGCCACTGCAGCCTTGCTGCTGGCCACAGAGTGCGGTTCTTCCCCTCATCCTGCTTACCTGGCCTGTGTACTTGAGCGTAACTGGCACTGCAAGCGTCACACAGACTTTGGTCTGGTGTTTCCCATAGGTTACCAAGACTCCTCAAGTCCTAGGACAGGTTAGTCCGTATGGCCTATGGGTGGCCCTCATGCCCATTGCATAGGATCACCTACAACTGGGAAGGAGCAGCCAGGAGAGGAAGACTGCTAGCTCTCATCAGAAATGGTGTTTTGCTCTTTCCTTTGCTGACGTAGGTTTACTTCCAGGGCCAGAAACGTTGTCCTTGCTAAGAGCTGGTGTCAGCATTCCTCTAGAGGTGCCTTATGCTTCCTGGCACATGCATCTGGTTGGCTTGTGTGTCCTGTGCCATGACCTTTGGGACTCAGCTATCATCGTGTCAGCCCATTCCACCTGCATGCTTGTACTCTGTGGCCCTCCTCATGAGTTAGTACACTGTTGATAACTCTCAAGCTGTGCAAACTCTTGAGGCAAGGCCAAGGAGCAAGACTGCCACTATGCTAAACCCACAGCATGGTCTGCTTGGCAGGACTACAGTGGCATATAATCTACTCATGCACTCCAACCCTCACAGGTGCTATTTGCCAAGCCATGGTCGAGGATCACACTTTATCTTTCGGCTGAAAATAGTGTGTGTAGTGACTGTGACCATGTGAAACTTGCACCTGAGACTCATTCTGTGAGTACTTCCACTCTTGGATATCTCTCCACTTGCTCAATCAATCTTTCAGAACAGTATTGCTGGACTGTGGGCTGTAAGCTGGCAGTATGGCTGGTTTGGTATGGTAGCATCATCCTATTAAAGATGGGAAGGAAGATTCATAGAATGGTTTAGTTCAGAAGGGACCTTGAAGATTCGCTGGTTCCAGCCCCCGCTGCTGTGGGGAGGGACATCTTCCACTAGAACAGGTTGTTCAAAGCCTGAAGAGTGTGTGTGCTGCTTGTGCCATGGAGGACATGAATATGCATGCTGCTAATGGTGTGTGCTTTGGTTGTGCAGGTGTTATTAGTCAACACTGTCAGGTATATGGTGGTGGACATCAGGCATGAAAGTCTTAGAGCATGGATGCAAATTTCACATGGAGGTACCTCAGCCACATCTTCTCCTTCTCTGCCAAGGACATACAGGCCAGAGTGCTTTCCAAAATCAGAACACTGTTGAATGAAAGTGTGGGAAGTCAGAGATTTGAACTGCACAAATGGGAGTCTGACAACAAGACAATGTGGACAATGCTAGGCAGCTTCTGCGTGAGCTTCTAGGTCCATCTCTGATTGACTCTGCGGAAGTGGCCCTTCAACATTGATACTTTGCAGGATTATGAGAAGATTTAATGAATTTATGGATGCTCAATATGACAAGGGAACAGGATAAAAGCTTCTTTGTAGTTCAAAATGAACACAGGAGGGAAGGAGGGAGGAAACAGAATTTGCTTGTGAATGCATAGTAAAGCCTGAAGCGAGTGTACTGGATGAAGGAGCAGAGAATCTATTTGCATTAGCTTAGCTGTGTGTGGTTATGTTTGTCTAGTAATTGGGCAACTAAAACCTTTGGGAAGGCTTTCCCTAAGAGCAAGTTAAATGAAAGGCAGCAGTTACAGAACAAACGTGTTCAGAGATGTGGAGAGGAGGAGGGTAGAGGTTGGTTTTGTCAGCATTCTGCAGAGTGAGGTGGGAAACTGATGCTCTTTGTTTAAACATCTGATCCCACTGTGGAAATTCGTCACTGCTATTAACAAAACAACGACAATAACAAAAAAATAGCAGTGGGGACTGACTTTAATTGCCTGGTTACCAAGGAGGAGAAAATGGTGATTCTATTGGAAACAGTGGTAACAAGATGATGGCTTACAATCCTGCCACAGGCTTTGCTTTGGTAGGGTCCTGATCCTCAAATTTGCTGACTGCTGGGGCAAAGGATACAATGGGACTCCATATGGAAACAGATTGGAGAAGGTCAAGCTTTCAATGGTGACCTTTGCTGTCACCACCATGCCTTCATGTATTGCTCAGTGTGGCCCACTGTGTACATCTTGCCACGTTCCCAAAGCTGCACAAGAGCCAGCTGGTGAAGTTGGCACGTTTGCTGAAGGTAAAACGTTGAGGAAGCCAACTGCTGCTTTCATGTTGGTGAAACTTCAATTGCACATTGCGTGCTAATTGTAACAGAGTTCCTTTGCTGTCTGCCTCTGCACACGCATCCCTCCAAACCACTGCTCACTGTGAAGCTGCCCAGTGCCTAGCAGCTGGTGCCGTGAACAAAGAGGCTTATTGAGCACTTCTTGATGCTGGGCCCTGCTCTGGTGGCTGGAGCTGAGAGAACCACAAGATGACTCAGTATTTGTTGACCTCCCCACTGCTATCTATGCTCTGTCCTAAGCTTGAACCCCAGCTTTCAGAGCTGCAGTTCAGCTTCCCCATATAAAGCACCAAGACAGTTACTGATTGTCTCTTTGAACCACCACAGCATCATAGGCTCAAGGTGGCCTCTGAAAATCAGACATGGATGATCCCCATGTCCTAATATTTGTTGTCTGTCCCCTGTACCTGCAGAGTATGAGGACAGGCAGCAGTGGAGAGCCGGGTGCATGGGTTCCCCTCACCACCTCCTGTCTCTTTGCAGAGCACAGACTGCTTCTGGCTTGTTTATGCTGATTTTTGTTTTGTTTCTCCCTCGTCTAACCCCTTACAAAAGAATTTACTGAAGAGCTTTAAATCCTAGGCACAAACCATCACAGTCTGCTTTGCTGCAGCCTGTGTTTGCCTAGTGCAGAAAAGCTGATGTGCAGCCCAAGCTGTGTGCGGCACATGGCAGATCTCGGAGCTGTGCAATCATCCTCGCGATGTGAGAATGACAATCAGGCGGTGGAGATCTCTGACAGTCAATACTTAACTCCAAAACTGGAGACTATATGAGGAAGAAAGTCCTATGTAGAATTTACAGGGAGGTGACTTTTTTGTAAAGACAGACATGCAGTTTCCATGGACACCCATTTTTATCTTATAGTATGTTTCCCTTTATTAAATATGCATAACCAGGCTTGCTCAGGATGCAAAATCTGGTGTTTGACTTTCTTTACATTGTCACTAGGGAATTAGTAATAGGCAAGCAGATTTCTGAAGGCATTTAGGACAGTTTTACCCTCCTGCTATCAAAGATGGCTTAAAGCTTTTGGAGTTAGCCAGATACAGGGAAAGCATAAAGAACATGGGGAAGGCAAGCTCTTGTGCTCATCTTCCACTGTGGTGGCCCATTTTACCATTGGATCAGTCTTTTGTTTCAGCAGGCTTTCCCATCCTCTAGTTCCCTTGTTTGAGAGAGTCCAGCACAGAGCCACAAAGATGATTAAGGGAGAGGAACATCTCTCTTTCAAGGAGAGACTGAGGGAGCTGGGGCTCTGCAGCTTGGAGAAGAGGTGGCTGAGGGTGACCCCGCTCATGTTTATAAATATGTAAAGAGTGAGTACCAAGAAGATGGAGCCAGGCTTTGCTTGGTGATGCCTAATGACAGGACAAGGGGCAATGGGTGGAAGTTGAGGCAGAGGAAGTTTCATGTAAACATGAGGAGATTCTTTTTTTCCCTTTGAGGGTGACAGAACACTGAAACAGGCTGCCCAGGGAGGTTGTGGATCCTCCCTCTCTGGAGATATTCAAAACCCACCTGGATGTGTTCCTGTGTGATCTGGTATAAGTGATCCTACTCTGGACTAGATGATCTTTTGAGATCCCCTCCAGCCCCTAACATTCTGTGATTTTGCTTTTTTGCTTAGCCTTGACAGCAGCAAATAGTTACTACTGATAAAATCAGTAATGAAAATTGTTGACTGGGAGACTTTTGAACCTGTGGCTGCATGGGTAACAGGTATGGGGAGCAAGAAGGCCTAGTCTTTGACAGAGGAAGATTTGGAAGGGGAATTTTTTTTGTTGTTGTTTTATTTTGGAGACACATTTGTTTAGAAGAAGAAACTTTAAAAAGAGGAAAAGCCTCATCTCTGGGTTGTTTTTTTTTTGGTAGCTTGGGAGGTGCAGTGTATCCTAAGGTATTCTGCTTTAGAGAGCTGTGAGTTACACTAAACTTAGAGTGCATAACCAAAGAGAACAAATATATATGTAGGGGCTGTGGAGTCTTTTAATGTTTGCTTCCTTGAACTTTAACACAGAATTATTTCTTTTAGCTTGCTGAGCAGAAGGAATTTTAGGTGGCAGACAATTTTCTTGCAGTTTTCCTTGTGCTTTCCATTTGGCAACAATGCTCAGTGGTCTAAATATATCTTCAACTTAAAGACACAGAACTCTTAAATGATCTGACCTTCACTTAGCTTACACCACAGATGAGTGGCTATGCAAAGATATCTTGCCCTCGTGAAAGCTTAGTTCTGGCCTCAGAGAGGAGGGAAGAACAAAGGATAGCTAAAATATCTTGAGTGACATGATGGTGTTTTGTATACTTCAGTAAACTCATAGAATCGTAGAATCAACCAGGATGAAAGAGACCTCCAAGATCATCCATCCCAACCTATCGCCCAGCCCTGTCCAGTCAACTAGACCATGGCACTAAGTGCCTCATCCAGGCTTTTCTTGAACACCTCCAGGGATGGTGACTTTACCACCTCCCTGGGCAGTCCATTCCAATGCCAATCACTCTCTCTGGCAAGAACTTCCTCCTAACATCCAATTTATACCTCCCCTGGCACAACTTGAGGCTGTGTCCCCTTGTTCTGTTGCTGGTTGCCTGGCAGAAGCAACCAACCCCCACCTGGCTACAGCCTCCCTTCAGGCAGTTGTAGACAGCAATGAGGTCACCCCTTGAGCCTCCTCTTCTCCAGGCTAAACACCCCCAGCTCCCTCAGCCTCTCCTCATAGGGTTTGTGTTCCAGGCCTTTCACCAGCTTTGTCGCGCTTCTCTGGACACCTTCCAGCACCTCAACATCTCTCTTGAATTGAGGGGCCCAGAACTGGACACAGTACTCAAGGTGTGGCCTGACCAGTGCTGAGTACAGGGGAAGAATAACCTCCCTCGTCCTACTGGCCACACTGTTCCTGATACAGGCCAGGATGCCATTGGCTCTCCTGGCCACCTGTGCACACTGCTGGCTCATCTTCAGCTACTATCTACCAGTACCCCCAGGTCCCTTTTTGCCTGGCTGCTCTCCAGCCGCTCTGTCCCCGGCCAGCAGTGCTGCTTGGGGTTGTTGTGGCCAAAGTGTAGAACACTGCACTTGGCCTTGTTCAGTCTCATCCCATTGGCCTCTGCCCACCCATCCAGCCTGTCAAGGCCCCTCTGTTGGGCTCTCCTACCTTCCAACAGATCAACACCTGCTCCTAGCTTAGTGTCATCTGCAAACTTACTGATGCTGGACTCAATCCCCTGGTCCAGATCATCAATAAAGTCAAAGAAGATGAAGAAAAATGATCCTGTTGTTGTCTATTTATTTTTTTTCTTCTTTTTCTTTCTTCTTTCTCTTTTTTTTTTTTTCTTTTGTAAATCCAGATCCATTCCTTAAATTAATTTCTTTTCTGATGTTCAGGAACAACACCTGGTGCCAAATTCAGCAAGTTTATTAAAAGCTATTGATCCCACGTTGTTCTGTATTCAGGTCCCCACCTGGTCATCTAGTTCAGATTCATACTGCTTTTTACATTATTGCAGCCTTCTGGAATCAGGGAACATATATTTCTCTGTCAGGTTTAATGGTGAGAACATTGTCAGTGTCTCACTGATGTGCCATTTAAAAGAGAGAAGGTGAAAAATTTGGAATTATTCTATCAACTTCACTTTACTCTTCCCATTAAAAAAGGAAGAGTATAGGGCAGGTTCCTCACAAATGTCATCACTTATATCTGCTTATACTGCAAAGCCTTCTACCTGAAAGCTCTCAAGAAGTTTTTATCCATTAGCCCCTTCTTTATCATGTCCATTTTATATTATCTTGAAGTCTGTGCCAAGCAGCAAACTATGAGAGCCAAGAGGCAGAGCAAAGGCCAGGTGTCATAAAGGCCACTGTGGAAGGAGGTGACTCATTTGGCATTTCATCCTGATCAGATTACTACATTTAATTTAGACACTGTAATCTGATGTTTTCTGACACTTCTCGTGGTGGGCAGGAGGAGAGGTGGCTGGTGGAGGGGCAGAAGATGTTGCACAATGCTCTGAGATGCAGCAGGGCAGGAAAGATTTGTTGCCCTTGTTTTGTATTGCTGTCCTGGCAAACACAACATAATTGCTTTCTAGCACAGGTATAGAGTCTCTTGGCTGCAACCAGGAGGCAGGTTACACTAAGTTCAGAGCATGAGCTGAGATCAGGTCCGAAAACGCTTCTACAGAGATTGCATAACTTTGTCTTCATGAGAGGCACAAAGGGACTGAGTTCTAGGAGACCCTGGTGGCCTCAGTTCCTTCTCTCATAAAGCAAGAATGAGATCCTGGTGAAAGCTGTGCTCTTAGCAGGTGCATGGACATGTGCCTTCAAGTCCTGCCATTAATCACTGTTAGCTCAGGTTGTTCTTCAGTAAGGCAGAAATTGATTCTGCATGGTGAAACATTGAATTCCTTATGCCAGTGCTATACTGATGAGAGCATGGAAAGGACTCAGCTAAGGTTTTATCCTTTTATCTGTGCCTAAGAAATGCATGCACTTGCCACTTACCTGACTCACAGAGATCACTCGTGCATGCTCCTTTCACCATCGCTGTCCCACTGCCTCGTGGGAGACAGGGAAATCAGGATTAGCAGTTAACATTGTTTCACTAACTGCCTGTAGAGAAGACTTTTGGCTGAAGCCTCTCAAGTGATGATGATTTCCAGCAGGGCTGACTGTCCAGCACGGCTAGGGCCAGCCTACCACCAAAGAGATGAGCGATGCTTTAACTAGTGCCATCCACTGCAGTATCTCCAATTTGCACTTAGGGTAGACACAGCCTTGAGTTTTTGAGATGCCAATCTTCTTTGGCATGGAAGGGTAATAGGGAGCTGCATTGCTTCAGGCATGCAGACATGGTCATATGTGCAGTTCTCGTGGCCTCAGGGATCTTTATCAATGCCCTCCTTCTAAGAAGGTGGTCTGTGGTCTACAGCTATGTGATTAGTCAGCCCTAATGCTGAACTCTGCAGATTAATGTGTTGCTCTTCTCCTATCGAATCGCTCCTCCATGAGGCAGTCAATCTCCTGCATCAGTAATGACCAGCTGCAGAGCCTCAGGGTTTTCTCCAGCTACTTTTAACTGATCTAGCACTTCTTATTTTTTCCATGCTCTGCCCTTTCCTTGATTGGTAAATTCCCCAGTGGCTTTAATCAAGCTGTGTTGAGCCTAGCAGTTCTGGCAAGTTTTCTTTTGTTTTAATAAAAGGTGAGTTTGTTCCCCGGGCAGGTTCTGCCAGCTCAATTTCAACTATTGCACATTTGTCTTTAAAAAAGGGGCCTCCCATCTCACAACCGTAGGCAACACAATATCCTAGGTGGACTCCTGCAACCTGCCCTTTCCCCTTCTGAGGTTAAAAAAGAAACTTTTCCCTCCCACTTCACTGAGGTCACTGTTTTGCCCAGTGCATTATTCATTCTCAGCTTCAGGCTAATGGACACATAAGGTTTAGTTGTGTGGCAGATACTCAGCCCAGCCTCAGACCTCAGATGGCCAGAAGTGTCCTTAACTAATATTCTGACAATTGTAATGTTTCAATCTGTAAAGCCAAAGTTAGGCATCCTTGAGAGGTCTCTCTCTGTCCAGTTCTCAGCATTTCTTTTTTTCAGGCATTTGATCAAAGCTGGAAGAAGTGTCTCAAGTGAAAAGACTCTAGAAATTGAGACTAGAAGAGGAGAGCAAAACTGCTTATGATTTTGGTGAGTGTAGGTGGGTGGATTTGGTTAGGAGACCTTTTTCTTCTTATTATCCCAAGCACTTCTTGAAATATTGCCTTTGCAGCAGCTTCCAGTATTTACCAGCAGACGCAATGCTGTTGGAACTGGAGGGCAGATGAGGGGGATCCAAGGTAACTTATGGAGACTGAGAAGTTGAAGTAATATTGAGTATCTTATAGAATCATAGAATCAGTCAGGGTTGGAAGGGACCACAAGGATCATCTAATTCTAACTCCTCTGCCATGGGCAGGGACACCCTACCATAGATCAGGTTGACTACACCCTCATCCAGCCTGGCCTTAAACACCTCCCTGGGCAACCCATTCCAGGCTCTCACCACTCTCATGCTGAACAACTTCCTCCTCATATGCAGTCTGAACCTACCCATCTCCAGCTTTGCTCCATTCCCCCTAGTCCTGTCACTCCCTGATATCCTGAAAAGTCCTTCCCCAGCTTTTTTGTAGGCCCCCTTCAGATACTGGAAGGCCACAATGAGGTCACCTCGGAGCCTCCTCTTCTCCAGACTGAACAGCCCCAACTCCCTCAGTCTGTCCTCATAGGAGAGGTGCTCCAGCCCTCTGATCAACCCAGTGGCCCTTCTCTGGACACACTCCAGCATGTCCACATCGTTTTTGTAATAGGAGCTCCAGAACTGGATGCAGTACTCCAGGTAGGGTCTCACCAGAGCAAAGTAGAGGGGGAAAATCTCCTCCTTCGACCTCGTGGCCACCCTCCTCCTGATGCAGCCCAGGCTCTGGTTGGCCCTCCGGGCTGCAAGTGCACACTGCTGGCTCATGTTGAGCTTCTCATCCGCCAGCACCCCCAAGTCCCTCTCCTCAGGACTGCTCTCCAGCCAGTCACTGTCCAGCCTATATTTGTGCTTGTGATTGCCCCAACCCAGATGCAGGACACTACACTTGGTCTTGTTGGACCTCATGAGGTTCCTGAGTATCCCTGCAATATGCAGGGCGAGGGAGGTGATTCTCCCCCTTTACTCTGCTCTCCTCAGACCCCACCTGGAGTACTGTGTGCAGTTCTGGAGCCCCCAATACAAGAAGGACATGGAACTGCTGGAGCGGGTCCAAAGGAGAGCCACGAAGATGCTCAGAGGGCTGCAGCAGCTCTGCTATGAGGACAGGCTGAGAGAGTTGGGGCTCTGCAGCCTGGAGAAGAGAAGGCTTCGAGGAGACCTTAGAGTGGCCTTCCAGTATTTGAAGGGAGCCTACAGGAAAGCTGGGGAGGGACTATTTACACGGTCTAGTAATGTTAGGACGAGGGGGAATGGGTTTAAGCTGGAAGAGGGGAGATTTAGACTGGATGTTAGGAGGAAGTTCTTTACAGTGAGGGTGGTAAGACACTGGAACAGGTTGCCCAGGGAGGTTGTGGATGCTTCCTCCCTGGAGGCGTTTAAAGCCAGGCTGGATGAGGCCTTGAGCAACCTGCTCTAGTGGGAGGTGTCCCTGCCTATGGCAGGGGGTTGGAGCTGGATGATCCTTGAGGTCCCTTCCAACCTAAACCACTCTATGATTCTATGATGCATTCCCTCTGGGATATATTGTTCCTTCTGCCAAGGTTGTTTTGAAGAAAACATTCTCAGCTTCTCAGCTTTTTCTTTTTTTTTTTAATGTGGCTTTTTCTTTTTTAAGCTTCCAGTTAGCAGTAGTGCCAGGCAACTCAAGGGTAAGGCCAATTTATCAAGTATACTGCCAAAATTTAGTCACCAGAAGTGTGAAAATTGCTATCAAATGCTACAACACAACTAGCCCTTGCTAAATAGAAGTGCTGTGAAAAGTCAAGAGGAGTGCAATGTAGGCCTGGGGTTTTTTTTCAGGCATAAGAGATGAAAACTCAAATATTGAAGCAATTGATGTGAGAAGTCAACAAAATTTATTTAATGAAGTAATTTGTGTAATTCTATGGAATAGAAACCAAAATCTGTCATTCCTCAAACACTTATCACAGAAGGCAAGTGACCACTACCAGTAGGAGGTCGTTGATTAGATGTAGTCAACACACAATAGAGATCTGGGTTTAGCTTCCTTCTCTACCTGACAGGCATAGAAATTGTCTCCCCACCTCCCAGGAGAGGCATCTGCTGGATGCCATGCACTGAACCTGTCTCACTTGAGGGAAGCACTTCAGCACTCCTAGAAAGAGTGAGGAGAGAATGGAAAGGATGTGAACCTCAGTGGGTGTCCCTGCCCATGGCAGGGGGGTTGGAATTAGATGATCCTTGTGGTCCCCTCCAACTCTGACTGATTCTATGATTCTATGAATGCTTAGAATCTTCAGCTGAGAGGTGGAACTGTCTTGCAGGCCTTGCTCCAATTAACATTTCCTTGAGCACTGTCAGAGGCCAAATTATCTCATGTCCCAGGAGGGGTGTATGAACCTGTAAAACAAGACCATGCCAGGATGGGCTGGATCAGACCCTGTGTGCATCTCCCTTAGGCATCACCATGCTTCTAGACATGCAATACAAGCAAGAGACCCTACATTTCGAGTTGCTTACCGTTCTCTAATGGCTTGCTAGGTGGGAAGGCAGTGAAATGAGGGAACAGCTGCAATGGTCCATCCTGGCTGAAAAGACAAGATGCAAACCTGGCAGGGCAGGAGATGGCACACTGCTATCTGCTGAGAGGATGTAGACCTCAGTAAAAATTAATTGAGTGGGTCTGCATTAAACTGTTGGGTAAACATTAACAAAACCATCTGCCACCTCTTCTGAGAGTCCTGGCTCAATATTTTTTTCTGAGGTGGAATTATAAGGAAATTTGATCTGAATAGTTTCTGGACAATGGAAACTGCCTTTTTTTTTTCCCCTTTTCTCTTGGTGACTTTATTGTTGACTCAAGCAAATATGTGTACCCAGCACCACAGCAACATAAATAGCTTTTATCTCCATTACAAACAGGCTTATTTTATCTATCAGTGACGTACTTTAAATCTCATATTTCTGCTACAAACAGGTTTGTTTTATCAGTGACTTACTTTAAATCTTGTAGCAGAGGCCTGCCATCCCTAATTTTCTTTATGGGCAGAAGCAGACCAGAGGAAAGCAGGTGCTAGATGCTTCACATTCAGTCAGGGAAACAGTGGGCTCAGCAAGCTTTTCTTTCTGGTTCGTGCTTCCTCCATGCAGAACAGAACAAGAGGCAGATAGTGGGGCAATTCCCGAGGCTTTCCAGCAAGGAAGAAGTGAGAACTGAGGGCAACTGGTTAAGTTAGGGAGCTCTGCTGTGATGGTTTGGGTGTCCCCCGCCCCCCCACACTTTAGAAATCACCCAGACNCAGCCTCAGCTCTCCCCAGCAGGCAAAGCAGAAGTGACTTTATCTTTGTTTTGCTTTTCTTCTTTACACATCTCAGCTAGACTGTGAGGGAAGTAGACCTCACCATTGTTTTCATTTCTCAGCCTATGATCTAGTTCTTCTCACCAAAACATGCTAGCTATGCTCAGACTAGCAGAGAGGGTGAGGTTAGAAAGCAAGATGGAGTTTAGCCAGCAGCCTCAGCTCTCCCCAGCAGGCAAAGCAGAAGTGACTTTATCTTTGTTTTGCTTTTCTTCTTTACACATCTCAGCAAGACTGAGCGAAGTAGGCAATACCATTGTTTTCATTTCCCAGCCTATGATCTAGTTCTTCTCACCAAAACATCCCAGCTAGGCTCAAACTAGCACATCTGCAAACAGCAAGTGAAACAAGGAGGAGCTCACGGTCAAGCCACCGTGCAGAGCGCCAGCGATTCTAATGCTCCCTCTGTGCACGGACCACCGATTATACAAATGTCACTAGATATAGGCCACAGTATGGCTGCATAAATAAACCTCCCAGGCCAGGATTAGGAAATTATTGCACTTGCTTTGCAAACAGAACAAAGATTATTGTGGTGATGAAGCTGTGCACTTAACATGGAAGACGTGAACGTATGAAGTCAATTATAAAAGGAAAGCTCTGCGGTGCGCGGATAATTGGTAGAGCCACAGTGGCTCTTCTGTGTGGAATACATCCTTAGTGTATTGCTGCAGCCTTCCTACACAACCCCAGAAAAGGAACTGATTAGGAAAAATAAACACACTTTACAAAATAAGTGTGACTGGAACAAAGATGGGGAGTTGGGGGTTAGCAGTAGGGTACCTATTAATTAATATTTTGAAAGCTTTGGCCATGAATTTCCATCCTTTGAGATATTTGAGGTTCTTTCAAGTGCAGCCAGAATTTGGAATCCTCCAAATCATTAATGGCTGTGGTGATCATTAGTGCTGGGCACCCAGTGAGTGCTAGAAACAAACAGAGACACAGTTTATGCTCAGAAATATTTACAATTTGAACTGGAACAGGGCACAGTGAGCGGAAATGATGAGCAAACAAAATACAAACAAGAGTTTGGTAGTGCTCCAACACTTCAATGAGGCCGTTTTAAGTGTGTGGATTTCTCTGGTATTGCTGTTTCACCCTGCTCTGTTCTGCTTTGTCAGGCATAATATCCAGTGTTTCTCCACACAAAGAAAAAGTAAGGCTATGAAATTCAGGAAAACCTGTATAAAACATGATAACATTATAATAATATCATGCCATCAAATTCTTCAACTGGCTGATCTGCTTTACAGACTCGCAGATTGCTTTGGGTTGTGTGATAGTTTGAAGCTAGCTAGAATGTTTTGGTGAGAAGAATTAGATTACAGGCTGTGAAAGACAAACAAGGGTGATGTCTACTTCACTCATAGGCTTGCTGAGATGTATAAGAACAAGAATCCAAACTCCAGGCACTCCTGCCTGGGAGCTCTGAGCTGCATTTCTCTCTCTAGCCTCTCTGCCACCTCTCTGATTAATCCACTTTTTTTCCTAACCCCCTGGCCAAACTTCCATTCTTCCTTGGGACTGGGGTAAGGTTGAGAAGGGTGGGAGAAGGTGGAAGGGTGGTTGGGAGCCCTTCCTGGGAACTCAGGTTTCCTGGAGGGCTGCTGTGTTTCTGTATTACCTTTCACCTTGTATATTTCTGTATATACTGTAAATATCTGCTTGTATATTGAGCTAAGCTGTAAATATAAGCTTCATTCAAATTTCCAGAGCTGGCTGGGTCTAGTCTGGGTGATTTCTAAAGTGTGGGGGGGAGGGTGACACCTAAACCACTACATCTTGGAAGTAACTCCCAAAGATCATCTTGCCCAACCCCCCCCTGCAGTGAGCAGTGACACTTCCGAATAGGTTGGGATTGTCAAGTCTGATCTTGAATGTCTCCAGAGACATGGCCTCAATCACATCTCTGGGCAACCTCTTCCAGTATTTCACCACCATCACTGTGAAGAACTTCCTTCTCATGTCCAATTGAAATCTGCCCTGCTCCAGTTAAAAGCCATAGCCTCTTGTCCTATCACTGCCAGCCCTTCTACACACCCCCTTCCCACCCTTCCTGTAGGTCCCCTTCAGATATTGAAATGTAGCTCTAAGGTCTCCCCAGAGCCTTCTCTTCTCCAGGCTGAACAGTCCCAACTCTCCCAGCCTGTGTTCATAGCAGAGGTGCTTCAGCCCTCTGATCATCTTTGTGGCCTCCTTTGGACTTGCTCTGGCAGATCCATGTCTCTGTTGTGTTGGAGACCCCAGAGCTGTACACAGAATCATAGAACCATGGAATCACTCAGGTTGGAGAAGACTCTTGAGATCATCAGGTCCAACCATTAACCCACCTCTATCAAGTTCACCACCAAACCATATCCAAAGACCTTTAAAACACATCCAGGCATGGTGACTCAACCACCTCCCTGGGCAGCCTGTTCCAATATTGACTGCTCTTTCAGTGAGTTTTTTTTTCCCTAATAACTAGGCTAAATCTAGTGTGGCTTGAGGCTGTTCCTTCTTTGTCTATCACTAATTACCTGTGAGAAGAGACCAGCACCTACCTTTCTATATTGTCCTTTCAGGTAGCTGTAGAGAGCCTCCTCCTCCAACTAAGCAGTCCTCATTCCCTCAGCTGCTCCTCTGAAGACTCATTCTCTAGGCCCTTGCCCAGCTTAGTTGCTCTTCTTCACTTCAACACCTCAATGTCTGTCTTGTATTGAGGTACCCAAAACTGAGCACAATACCAATGCCAAGTAAAGGGAAATGACCACTTCCCTAAATTAGCGACATAAGCCCCTCTCATATCAGGCTGTGCACAGCCAGTCAGAGAACTGTAGCTTCTAAAGCTCTCATGGAGCTGATTTATATCACCTCTTGTGACAGTTTGGTGAATAAAACACGCTCTCTTCATCATTTCATAGGTTTCTTCAGTGCCTGATTTCCTTCTCATTGGCCACTGAGGTAAGAAGGATGCAGATAAGCAGGTTCTTGAGGGTGCTTGATCTGAAATCTTCCCACTGGGAATGCCCAGCAAGCAGCACCAGAGCTGGCCGTGACAGTGCTCCAGCTCCTCTTGGGAGCCAGCGTAGTTGCTGTGTCCCTCTGACGACTGCCTTCTGGATGAAGAGAAGGAGGGTATTGCCTCTCCAGAACTGAAGGCCCCTGTCTGTGTCATTCATGGGCTTCCACCTTTGGGGTGGAGGATTTCACTACTTGGATGAGCTTTTGAGGAAGTCTTGACATGAAGAAGAGCTGTCCTTAATTACAGCTGTCACCAGATACCATCAGTAAGTACCAGATCCTGTGCCTTGTGTTATGTGTCTCATTAAGAGATGAAGTTGTGTGGCAAGCAGGTCAAGGGATGTTCTCCTGCCCCTCTACTCTGCCATGTTGAGGCCTCATCTGGAGTGACTGAACAAAAAGACACAATCTCAAACTGCACCAGAGAAAGTTTAGTCTCAACATTAGGAAGAAGTTCTTCACAGGTAGAGTGACTGGCATTGGAATGGGCTGCCTGGGAAGATAGTGGAGTCACCATCTCTAGAGGAGTGTAAAAGGTGGCTGGATGAAGCACTTAGTGCCATGGTTTAGTTGATTAAAAGGTGTTAAGTTGGACTCAATGATCTCAGAGGTCTTTTCCAAACTGGGTAATTCTGTGATTCTGAGTAGTGTGTCTGGTGTTGAGCTTGCCAGTTCAAGAAGAGAGGGTAGAGGAAAGGACTGTACCAAGATGACTCAGGGACTAGAGCAACTAGAACATAAGAAGTTCCATCTAAACAGGAGAAGGAACCCCTTTAAGGGTGAAGGAGCACTGGAATAGGCTGCTAGAGAGATGATTGAGTCTCCTTCTATAGAATCATTCAGCACCTGGCTGGACATTGTCCTGTGCAATCTGCTTTAGCTGAACCTGCTCTGGCAGGGTGGGGTTGGGCTAGATTATCTTCAGCGGTCCCTCCCAACTCCTGTCATTCTGAAAGTTTAAGACTCCAAAAGACCCACGTTAGCTCTTGCTTCAAGCAGCAGAGGAACACAAGAAGTATTTAAGCAGCATTCAGTACCCAGTATTCAACTCAAGTAGGATCCTATATCTCAACACTAGGCAGCCTTTTCCAAGACCTCTTAAGACTGAAGTGGGGCTAGTGTAATACAGAAAGGAAATTAAGTCAGTGTTAAGAGAGATTCAAAGGACTTTTCAAAGGAACTCTAGCTGCACAGGTAGTGAATTCTGCAGTGGGTGGTCCATTTGGAAAATCATTAGAAGGCTGGAGGAAAGGAAAAGGGACACCGAATTCCAAGAGTGGGGTAGCGTTTTTTAGACACAGTGAATTACTTCCATTATATGAGTGGATTTTTCTCTCTCCCTTCCTCCCTCCTTGACACTTCACATGTAAGGTCTTGGCCATGTCTTTGGGGAAGGATGGTGACCTTGGAGGAGCCCTCAGGCTATTCCTTACTGATTACCTCTCTTCAGGAGCAGAACAGGTCAGGCTGTGGGGCTCTGGCAAGCTTCTCTAGCTCACAGGTAGCACAGCAGGATTTAGCCCACTTTTTGTCTTCCTCTGGTGCTCCTGATAAATAAGAAGCACGTTTTCCTGAGCTGCCCTAGTACTGTGAAGGCAAGAAGAGGTTGCAAACAGAAGTCTTAATTCCCTGCACAGCATGGAACTAACACTTAACATCTAGTTGCCAAGAAACAAAGTTCCTCATAAGGAATAATGAACAATGAAGAAGCCAAAAATACTATGAGAAATTATTTGGCAATTTAACATGTTTTTACTTTGTTTCAAGCCTTCATCTTAAAATTGCCTTCATAAAAGAGTACAGGACAGGACAAAGTGATGGAATAGGCAAGGAGTACAGACCATTTCCTTCCTGTTCTATGCCACTGCTTTGCAGGGAAGACTTTCCAGGCAGGAGACACATGTATTGTTTTTCAAGTTCTGTGTCAATCTTCTGAAGAAGATATCTGTTGATCATTCTCAAATTTGTCTAGGGAGCATATCTATCTCAGCAGAGAGAAAAATAACTTGTTTTTTAGATCTGCCAGTCAGAACAAACATCTGTGCTTACAGTGAGGAAAAAAATAATAGGCTCCATATCCTCTGTGACAAGTTATCCCCAAGGAAAGGATGAGTCTCACTGTTAACATGATCTGCAGGAGAAATGGTGGTATGCAGCTGTAGCAACAATCACTTCCCTAAAATGAAGAATATTTTTCCCTAAAACTTCTGACTTACTCTCAGCCTCGTTGCTGGGAAACTTTTACATCATCTCCAGAAAATCTTCAACCCTTTTTTTGTCTGCTTTGCTGTTCAGAGTAAAAGAAATGGAGCACAGTTTATCAAAGAGAGGTTTCCTCAGCTATGTGAAACTACAGTCTGCAAGGAAACACCTTCCCTCTTTGAGTCTCGGCTGTAGACTTTGAGCTTCCTAATCTTATCAAGGTGTTTAAGACAATATAGTGTCTGTAAAACGTAAATCAAAGCTTGAAGTAAGAGAACAAAGTCTCTCATGGAATCACAAAATTACAGAATCAATCAGGTTGGAAGAGACCAGTCCAACCTAGCAGCCAGCCCTAACCAGCCAACTAGACCATGGCACTAAGTGCCTCATCCAGGCTTTTCTTGAACACCTCCAGGGATGGCGACTCCACCACCTCCCTGGGCAGCCCATTCCAGTGCCAATCACTCTCCCTGGGAAGAACTTCCTCCTAATATCCAACCTATACCTCCCCTGGCACAACTTGAGGCTGTGTCCCCTTGTTCTGTTGCTGGTTGCCTGTCATGTCAAATGGTAGAACAGAGGAGTAAAGGAATGGTGGTTACAGACTTTGGTCTTCAGAAGACACAGGAAAAACAAAGCTAAAACTATAATCATGTTGTCATGATACAGCTTCATGACCTAACAAGAGCCTAACAGAGTTGTATGCAGTCAAAAAGCCATACCTTTGGAGCTGCTGTTGGAACACTTTGCCTTATGGGGTTAATTGAGGAAGGCTCAGAACTCTGTAAAACCTTAACAGTGCCATTTAAAGGTGTAAATATAAATTCATTGTTATGTTGACAGAACAAAACATAGCAGTAGATCATGGCTGTACTCATATACTCTCTGCTCTATATTGTCTCATCCAACTTTAATGTATTTTTTATCTTCCCTGTGTGCTTGTGCTGTGGAGCTATCCTTCTTGCACTATCTTTGTCTTTCTGTAACTCTAGATGCCATTTCCCTCTCTTCCTTGCTTTCTCCTTTCTCTACCCTTAGCACTGCATTCTGCTCCCCTTGCCTTTTGCCACAGACTACACAGGGTGCTGTATTTTGGGGTCCTAGCCACCGGAGAGCAGAGGGGCATGAAGCAGCACCTATTCAGAGAGCTCTGGAAAGCCCTTTTGCTAGTTTGGGATGTCATGTTTATTGTTGGCTTCAAAAATGGGCAGCAATTTTAGGTAGAGCTATTGATGCAAAGCCATTATTATATGAGGAAGATTTGAACTTGAGAGAATAAGAGGACTATAATGTTTTCTGGAGGATGAGAGAGGTCTGTGTTGCTTTTCTCAGCTGACTTTTGCAGTTTTGACTTGTTTTCTCCTGACTGAGTCCATTCGTTTAATGCTTCCCTGAGATACACCTATAAAAATATAGTTCTTAAGGCTCACTAGTTATGCAACCATATTTAGATTCTTGAAAACAAGTTCTATATCCTTAAGGGCTCTTAAGTAGACTAGCAATAATAATAACTGAAAAAGTGAGAGATGTTTCTTGGGTAAAATGCTTCCGCAGAACAGTGCCACAGCCCTGGCTCTCTTCCATCAGTCTCATCCTCACTGACTCACTGTCACGGCTTGCTAGACCAGAACGAAGCTCTCAGACATGTTGCAAGACATAAAAAATCTTAGAGAGAAGGAGAGTTAATGACCACAATCTGATCTATTAACATCAACCAAAGCTGAGTTAAAGGAACATGTGGCAGATCTATGCACTGGGCTCCCCTTGTGACTCTTTGATCCTGTGCAGCTGTAGAACAATTCAGCGTTGCAACACCTCCCGTAAAACAGCTCAGTGACTGTGCTAATTGCTAAACTGAGGGAAAACAGCCTTAACTAACACAAGGGTGACCACACTCTTTCCGCCTTCAATCGCTCAACAACAGATCAAACACTGAGCTCTGCTGATGAAATGCGGTGAGAGGGAATAGGAGACCTGATACTTGTGCTGCACTTATAGCCTGGGGTTCACTTAATACACTCGGGGCAAAAAGTCAAGAATAACTTTAAGAAATGCTGGGCATTTGGGGGCTTCCTTTTTAGCTTTTCTATCAGAGTAGGATAGGTACACACCCCTGGTGAATGGGTTTGGGAGCTGCAAAGAAGCAAGTGGCTGAAAGACTCTAAATGCACATCCATCAGCCATCCTCAGGGTTCTGATGGAGAGCCAGTGAGGACCTGTGAAACCAGCTCTTCACAGACAACAAAAATTCTGGCCACAGGGAGTGTTATGAGGAGTGTAAGAAATCTTTAGGCAAACAAGAGGACCTGGAAAGATTTTAGCCTCTCTGGGTAAAGGTGTGGTAAGTGCTGAACTGAACTATGCTGAAAACTGTGGCAGACCACTTATCGTGGATGTGGATATCTGTTATTCCAAATGCTGAGTATGTTTCATTATGAAATCAAGGGAAGATTATTACCTCACACGATCCTCTCCACCCCACTCCCACAATAGGTATTGCACTATTTGCTCTTTGCAGTTCTGAATCAGGCAGCCTTTTGCCAACTACAGCTCTTGCAAGTGTTTTTACTGTAAAGATCCACCCAGTAGACGCAACAGGATAGAGATTAATTTGCAGTTCTTACCTAAAATAGCCCAGTCCATGTATTTTAAGCATTTCTTCCAGTGTGAGAGAGGGATAAATTAGAAATCCCTGCCTCGGTAAGGCTTGTTGGTAAATCTGATACACAGATAACTGACACCTCTGATGCACGGAGTTTCAAACTCGCTCTTTGCAAACGCTGCCTTCCGCTCGCCTCCCACCCCATGTTGGAAAGCGTATCCTTCAAACATTACATGGGACAGCTCAGATTGCTGTCTGGATGTTAGCAGCAACATTTTCTGCATTAGCAACTCTCTACAGATAATGTCTTGAGGATTGAGAGAGGGAGATAAGTCCCATCATATTCATATTTAATCATTGTACTTAGAGGCTGCCTAATCAGTCAAAGCAACAACTGCTACTGACATACAGGTTTCATAAAAATACATACCAAATTGAAGCAGCCAGCTTTCTTCCTTAAACTTCACCTTGAGCCTGTAGGCAGCTCCCAGACAGAACAAACTGTGACCTTAGAAATAGAAATGGCTGTAATGAAAGGGCCATGTTACCCAGGAANCCAGGCTGCAGAGCCCCAACTCTCTCAGCCTGTCCTCATAGCAGAGCTGCTGCAGCCCTCTGAGCATCTTCGTGGCTCTCCTCTGGACTGGCTCTAATGTTGGACATACCTACAGAGCTGGAAGAAGGAGAAATTGCCCATTATGTAGCTTGGTCTGGCAAAGAGTGTACTTTGCCACCCTATTAGCTTCTGAATTTTGGGACAGATTAAAGCTCTTTATGATGGATTATGCAAAATCAATAATCTGTATTAATTTTGATATCCAGGCAAGGATTATTAATAACTGCAAACACAGCTTATTAACATTAAAACTCGCCAGAAAACTTATTCACAAGGTTCAAAATGCACAGTCTGGAAATTTATACACACAAGGAACAGGCAAAACTAAAGCACTTGTTTCTTAATAAGGGGCAAATTCAAACATTGTACTGGAAGAGAAGATTCTTGCAGTTAATTACACCACTTACCCACTAGATGGACACAGGAAGCTCCTTTCTGCTTATGCCAGAAGGCAATTAGTGAATTACAAGAGGCCTATTTACTCACAAAATATTATCAGACAGTACCCAAAGCACGTGCAGGGGTTGCTGTCAGTGATCTCAAAGCCATTAGAGGCTTTGGAGTTTCCCAGGCTCCTTTCTTAGAAGCTATGAGTCTATAGCATAGTCTCTGACCTGGTTCCTCTTGATCCCCATTCAGCAGAAGCCTTGCAGAGGGGCAGAGAGGATGCAATGCGATGTGCAGTCTCAGCACAAAGTCACACTGGCTAGGCAGGCTGATTGTGCACAGGCATTTAGAGCCTGTTCCTGGTAAATTCGAGGCAGTGGAGTTTCCAGGCAGTTTCAGGATGCAATGAGGCAGCAGCAGCATCCTGTGCTACCTGCTCAACCCTTTTTATCAATACAGCCCAAGACTAATGGATCTTTGGACATAGATTAGCCAATCAGAATGGCACTTTTCCAAGCTTGACCACATCAGGTGAAGCCAGGGCTTTCATTTTCCTTTCCTGTGGTTACTTCCCTCAGCACAGAAGGAGGGGGAGCAGGAGAACGTGTCTGGACAAGCCGGAGTCCTTAGACCCAGAGACTCCAGGTTCTTTGTCCTCTTTCCTGCAGTTGCTTCTCCCCACAGCAGAAGGTGGGAGAGCAGAAAAGCATGCCTGGGCAAGCCAAGACATGAGTAAGCCCATTTTTGGCCTGTCAGGCCTACCACAACACTGTTAAACCCACATACCCATGTAAACTCATATTAACATTGCCATTGTAGAATCTTTTTTTTTCCCCATTCATAAATGTCAGTAGGATGGGAGGAAAGGGGAAAAAAGAGCAGGGGGAGAAGGGACTGGTTTGGAGACACGAATACATTTCTCTAGGTGCAGAACTACAACCCCTGGCAAAAGGTATGCTAACATTTAAGGAAAGGAGGAGTGAGACAGTGAAAAGGGCTGAAAGACAGAGACAGTGATTTGACAATTTCTAGAGGAGACACAGCAGATATATATAGCTGATGTGCTGTAAGTAGAGTGCACTGTAACCAGCATGGCTCATGACGTTTAACAAGGCCAAGTGTAAGGTCCTGCACCTGGGTCGGTGCAATCCCAGGCACAGATACAGGCTGGGTGATGAATGGCTGGAGAGCAGCCCTGAGGAGAAGGACCTGGGGGTCTGGGTTGACGAGAAGCTCAACATGAGCCGGCAGTGTGCACATGCAGCCCAGACAGCCAACCGAGTGCTGGGCTGCATCAAGAGAAGTGTGGCCAGCAGGGCAAGGGAGGTGATTCTCCCCCTTTACTCTGCTCTCGTCAGACCCCACCTGGAGTACTGTGTGCAGTTCTGGAGCCCCCAATACAAGAAGGACATGGAACTGCTGGAGCGGGTCCAGAGGAGAGCCACGAAGATGATCAGAGGGCTGGAGCACCTCTGCTATGAGGACAGGCTGAGAGAGTTGGGGCTCTTCGGCCTGGAGAGGAGAAGGCTTCGAGGAGACCTTATAGTGGCCTTCCAGTATTTGAAGGGAGCCTACAGGAAAGCTGGGGAGGGACTATTTACACGGTCTAGTAATGTTAGGACGAGGGGGAATGGGTATAAGCTGGAAGAGGGGAAATTTAGACTGGATGTTAGGAGGAAGTTCTTTACAGTGAGGGTGGTAAGGCACTGGAATGGGTTGCCCAGGGAGGTGGTGGATGCTTCCTCCCTGGAGGTGTTTAAGGTCAGGCTGGATGAGGCCTTGGGCGAGCTGCTCTAGTGGGAGGTGTCCCTGCCTGTGGCAGGGGGTTGGAGCTGGATGATCCTTGAGGTCCCTTCCAACCTAAACCATTCTATGATTCTATGATTCTATGATAGGTGCCTTCACAGCGGAATTTGGCTCCTCCCGCAGAAGAAATACTCTCTTATTGCTGCCCTACCGTTTAACAGCCTAGCGTTCTGCTTAGGATGGGGCAAGCTGTTCTGTGCCTCTACAGGCAGCGAGGACGTGCAGCTATGTCTTGAATGTTTTCACTGTAGCATGTAAGAGAAAGCCTCTCCAGCGTGAGCATTAGCGACGCAATTTCGTAACTATCTGTTCAGACAGTGCACAGGAGCTTGAAAAACAACTTGAGACACTTTATTCCCTTCGGGAAATGCCATCCGAGAATATGTTAATCTGACAAATATGAGGAAGGCTGTCCCCTATTGGTGAACCATGAAGAATACCACCTTCCTTTTTATTTTTTATTTCCACGTATGTGAGATGTGCTCTCCCCTGCTGAGAGCAGAACAATCCCTACCCTTTCATCAAACCAGACAGCTGAAAAGTACAGAGACTTTATGCTGCCTTCTTTTTTTCTTTTTTTTTCCCTTCTTTTGCCTTGTGATGTGAATTTGATATTATCTGTACCACCTTTTGACAATGCACTTGAAATTAATCAGAGGAGAAATGTCTTGTTTGATTATATTTAACCGTGAACATTGGTCAGCTGCGTGCAATTTTAACTTCAGCGCTGAGTCCTGGCTAAAAAGGGCAAAACCTTAGGCAGGGATACATGTGAGCTTGTGCCATCTAAGTCTCTAAAGAGACACACACGGGGAAAATGAGTGCACATCTGGGAAATTAAGCATCATTTGCTATGAAACTCTCTGTGAGAGATGGATAGTATCAAAGGAAAGCATCAATCCTTCAGCCACTCCATGCTTTCATTGCAGTCATCTTAGCTCATCTTGCTTTAAGATTCTTGCATTGATGTTTGGAGGACTAAAGGCTCAGTCAAGTCTCTGAAGAGAGCAGAGTGAGACCCACTGTTCCTCAAGCGTTTCCAGTGGCACTGGGAGCATTTGGCTTCCTTGCCCGTAATCTGGGGGATAAAAAACAAACATGGAAACAATACAGACCTCAGATGCTTTTCCAGGCTTGCCTTCTGCCACAGGAGACTTGCTGTGGCTTTAGGTATAGTAAAAAATTTGGTATCCTTAGGGCAGATCAGTCAGAAGATCTATCAGACAGATTCAGACAGAGTCAGATGGGCTGAGACCTCTACACCTACACAGTAGGCAGATTGAAGGCTTTGCATCAGATGGAGTTTGTCTGGTCCTGTACATTGGACATGGAATGTCCCCACCAGGCACAATTTAGAACAACCTCCATAGGCTTGGTTGCTGGTACAGATCTATCACATATCTGTTAATAGCTGGCACATGTTTGGAGCTTCAAGCTTAGCTGTCTCCAAAAGCTACCTAGCTGGCATGCACCAGAAACAGTCTGCAAACTGAACTGCAACTTCTCCCTGGGGCAGAAGTGTGCCTTTGTGGCCTAAAGAGCATCCTGGGGTGCATTAAGTGTGTCCAGCAGGTCTATGGAGGTCCTCTGCTCTGATGAGACCACACCTGGGATATTGTGTCCAGTTTTGGCCTCCCCAGTTCAAGAGAAATGGGGCCCTGCTGGAGAGTCCAATGGAGAACTACAAGGATGATTGCGGGACTGGAGCATCTCATCTGTGAAGAAAGACTGAGAGTCCTGGGGCTGTTTAGTCTGGAGAAGACTGAGAGGGGATCTGATCAATGTCTATAAAAATCTGAGGGATGGGTGTCAAGATGAAAGTGCCAGGCTCTTTTTGGTGGTGCCCAGTGACAGGACGAGGAACAGCAGGTGCAGGCTGCCCAGAGAGGTTGTGGAATCTCCTTCTCTGGAGACTTTCAAAACCCTCCTGGATGCATTCCCATGCTGCCTGCTCCAGGTGATCCTGCCTCGGGTAGTTGGACTCAATGATTTCTAGAGGTCCCTTCCAAATGCCCACATTCTGTGATTCTGTGAAGAGATGTTTAGTGTAGCATGTAGCAGAATAGGGACCTGAAGGGCAAAATATGTCTGCTCTAGTCTAGAGCTGATGATAACTTCTTGTTCCTCAGCTGCCTGGGATCTGTGAACTCAATGGCTTGCGTGCTCAGGCAAGATCCTCTTTTCCTGAGAGAGAAGTAGGCCTCCTGTACTTCCCCCACCATTCTCAAAGACAAGACATTCTACTGTGGTGAGGCAAATTCTTGCATGTCTCTCAGATTTATCACTCCTCCATAGAGGGCAATAGCTTTTCTACCTCTCACCCCCTAACCTTTCTGCTCTCTCGACACCCTAAGGGACTTGGATGACATATCTCAGAGGGAGTAAAGTGTTTAAAGCTGTTTCTCAACTGCTTTGTTTCTTTTTTGTTTTTGGCTCCTGAGGAGTAATTAATATTTCACAAAACTGGGGAGCCTGAATACAAAATCCACATGCTGATTTGGATTCTGGGGTGCAGGCATAGGAAGAGCACTTTGCAGGGAGTGTTTTCATGCTCTTAAGAGCATGTTTTTCCAAGTGCTGTTCTTAAGCATAAAACTGTTAATAATAATGACACAGTAGGGCAATACAAATGACACAAAAGGCACTCTTTCATTGCAGTGCTGAATGGTTTGTGGTTTAGTAGATTTTTGTTATAAAAGAGACAAAGGAATCAAAGTTTTTCCTTCCCCAAAGCTACTATGCCTAGTAACATCTTTTGCTAATAAAAAGAACTCAGCCTCCACCTCCTCCTGACATATGTTCTTACCCAATTAAAGTCCTCCTGCAGATCTGTAGGCCTATTGACAACTTGTTCCATGCCACTAAGCTTGGTTTGCTGCCTTGCTACAGAAATAATAATGCAGTGTCTCCTAAATGGTCTTAGTGTTAATAAGTGGCAGAAAAGATGGAGTTTTGCAGACTGCCAGCCTCCTACCTGGGACCCTCATTCAATCGTTTATCTTTCTCTTTGTTTTCCCTTCCATCTTGTTCTTTGTCAGCAGCAGGGCTTACAGACCTTACAGCAATTCACTTTTCTTTTGTATTGTAGGAAAGCAATTGTGGTGGTGGTGGTGGCTGCAGTTGTTTTCTGCTCTTTTTTTGCCAATTTGCCCAAGGCAGGTTGGACTTGAGAAGCTCTGAAATGTGCAAATTTGCCTCAAAGGTACCTGGAGAAAGATTGCTACCCTGTGAGCACATAGACAGGGGAGAGAAACTGTGGGAAGGAGTAACCAAGCGTTCCTTAACATGACATCAGTCTGTAAAATCTTGATCCTGTTTGTGCAGAATTCTCAGAGCCTGATTCCAGTCCTAATAATGAAACTCTCTCAAAGTTGTCCTATAGATAAACTGTGCAAGCAGCATTAAGGCAAACTATAACTTCAGCTGCAGCCCAGCAGCTGTTGTAGGCTATTTGTAAATCTGAATGTGCCATGAAAAGCAAGGCAATAGTCCCCCATTGCTATTTCAGTCACCTTCTCACACGAGTGTATGGAATCCAGATAAAAATGATTTAGAATCATAGAATGGTTCAGGTTAGAAGGGACCTCAAAGATCATCTAGTGCCACACCGCCACCATAGGCAGGGATACCTCCCACTAGAACAGGTCAATCAAGGCCTCCTCTGACCTCACCTCCAGGCAGGGAGCATCCACAACCTCCGTGGACAACTTGTGCCAATATCTCACCATCCTCACTGTAAAGAACTTCTTCCTAACATCTAGTTGAAATCTCCCCTCTGCCAGTTTAAACCTATTACTCTTCATCCTGCCATTACAAGACCTTGTAGGCATCCTTCAGATACTTCAGGCCACTACAAGATCTCTTCAAAGCTTTCTCTTCTTCAAGCTGAAGAGCCCCAACTATCATAGCCTGTCCTCATAGCAGAGCTGCTCCAGCCCTCTGAGCATCTTCATGGCTTCGTCTGGACTCACTCCAGCAGTTCCATGTCCTTCTTGTGTTGGGGGCTCCAGAACTGCACACAGTACTCCAGGTGGAATCTCACAAGAGCAGAGTAAAGGGGCAGAATCCCCTCCCTTGCCCTGCTGGTCACACTGCTCTTGCTGCAGCCCAGCACACAGTTGCTGTGTGGGCTGCACTCACACTGCCAGCTCATGTTAAGCTTTTCATCAACCCAGACCCCCCAGGTGCTTTTCCTTAGGGCTGCTCTCCAGCCATTCGCCACCCAGCCTGCATTTGTGCTTGGGATTGCACCTACTTCCTTCCTTTTTCAGTAGGAACATTAGAGGAGAAGGTGTCATAAGCTCAAAACATTAAACTGATGTTCTGTGCTCACGTCTTTATCCAGTGTTCTCTTGGTGGCAAAATCTAAGGATGAAACCATGCTGCTCTAAAGAGCAGAGTATGTGACTGAAATGCCTACAAGAGGACTTTGTAGTCACTTCCCATCTCACGTGTTTAAAGGCTTGGGTATGTGTCTGCCATGGTTTCTGTGAGCCAATAAGGCATGTAACTTCTGTTGAAATTAGGAAAAGGCCTTAAATAATCTTTAAGGAGCTCTGCCATAGTTTATTATTGATATATAAAAGAGAAATTACCACACTCCCAGTCTGGGGGTTTTGTTTTCCTTGTTTCTGTCTATTGCCTATTTAGATCTGTGTGTTCCTTACTGAATGAGCTTTTTCCAACCACATACAGAGATCTGCACAAGCAGATCCCATTCTCTAGCACTGCCATAGTTTCACACATGGCCATATTGTACAGACAGAAGGGCCTGAGCAGTTTGTAGCCCTTGAGTTACCAAGCTCTACCACAACATTCCCACCAGAATGCATTTCCATTCCTCCCAGCTTCTGAATCTGTACATCTGGTACATTAACCCTGGATGGATCTGTAAAAATGCATGCACAAAGGCAGGAGCTGTCCCTTGCTGCATGGCTCTAGGCCAACTCACTTGCAGCATGAGAGAAAATGCCTAGTACAGTTACCTTGGGCTTTATTTCATTTCTCTGATTAAAAGCAAACCTTTGTCTCCTCTGCTGGATGCTTCTTTGTCATGAGTTCATTGACTAGTGCACATACAGCTGGTCTTAGACTCCATTTAAAATGCAAGTGAGCTTAAATACTGACGTGTAGAATGCAGCAGAGTAAATAAAGACGTACTTGAGCAAACTTGTGTTTAGTCATTTATTTTTCTAGCAGCAATTTCAGAGTTGTGGAGGCTTTCTTCCTTTTTTTTCATCTAATCCGTTCAGTCAGCAGTCTCATGAGTAAAAGCTTCTGCCTCAGCTTGGGGTTGATGCTTGGTTGAGTCTTAAAGCTTCATGGTTTTTCGACACTGCGCTGAGTCTGAAGCTTTGATGTTTGAGACCGCTGCCTGCACAGAGTAAATCATGTTTCAAAGTTTATCAGTAGGAAGAGTGTGCCTTTTCTTTGCCATACACGCCTGCCTCCACACACAACACCTTTCCCTTTCTTTTAGCTACCTCTGGTCTTCCTTAGGATTAAATGATTCTTTCGCTTACTGTTCCCACACTGACATTGCCATCCTAATTGGCAGCAGTTGTGGCCCCAGATGATACACACAGAATCACAGAATGGTGAAGCAAACATTAGCCCTAGCAGGTACTTTACAAATAACACACAATACAATCATAGTCCTCCGTTTGAAAATTGGTACTAAGCAAACAGAGATAAACATACTCACTGTATTCTCACAGGGTTGGTGTCACTGCAAAGGAGTGTCAGGAAACCTACGGGAAGAGATGAGTCAAGAGTGGCAAACTCTATTAGAGTCATAGAATGGTTTAAGTTGGAAGGGACCTCAAAGATCACCTAGTTCCAACGCCCCACCAAAGTCAGGGATACCTCCCACTAGAACAGAGCTGCTGTCACAGATACAAACAAGATCAGCCTCCATGGGCCTCCAGGAAGCTCATGGGTTGGCACAACTGCTGTGTAGCTCCTTAGGCTTCAATCTTACTGCTTCCCTTTTGGCTTGGTCTAGGAAAATGTCTGAGCCATGTCTCTGAAGCGTAGAGTGCCACCAGTTGTGAAAGTTCAGGTCTGCCTTTCACTGGCTAACACAGCACATCAAGGCACGTGATCAGCAGGATTAGCAACATCAGTGTCTAAATTAGAGCCATGAGGAGCATGCTGCAGCGTAGAGATGTTTGCTGGCAGACAGGAGCTGTGGCTCCTCATGTGAAGGGGAAGATACTGACTATGCAGCCACTCTTTTTCTGTTATAGTCAGTTTCCCTTTTCCCAAGTGTGCTTTATATAAGAAAGATGTAGCAGAGCTTGAATGTGCATGTGCCAGAAGGAAACTTTCTAACAAGCCATTCAAAGCAGTGCTAGTTGCAATTTCCTTTGTGCATCTCCTGCATTTTATCCAATCAAGTGAGAGCACTTTAGAGCACAAAGAGGTTGTGCAGGCTAAAGCCAGTACTGAATTTGTTTTCACAAAGTTGTAAATCAAAGTTGGAGCGAGTCCAGAGGAGGGCCATGAAGATGCTGAGAAGGCTGGAGCACCTTTGCTATAAGGACAGGTTATGACAGTTTGGGGGTCTTCAGCTTGGAGAAGAGAAGGCTTTGAGAAGATCCTGGAGTAGCCTTCTGGTATCTGAAAGATGCCTACAGGAGGGCTGGAGAGGGACTATCTACAAGGTCTTGTAATGACAGGATGAGGAGTAATGGGTTTAAACTGGCAGAGGGGAGATTTCAACTAGATGTTAGGAAGAAGTTCTTTACAGTGAGGGTGGTGAGACACTGGCACAGGTTGCCTAGGGAGGTTGTGGCTGCTCCCTGCCTGGAGGTGTTCAAGGCTGGGTTGGAGGAGGCCTCAAGTGACCTGTTCTAGTGGGAGCTGTCCCTGCCTATGGCAGAGGGTTGGACTTTGATGATCTTTTAGATGCCTTCCAACCTGAACTGTTTTATGATTCTATTATGTTCAGTGTACCTGGAACAGAGGACTGAACATACTCACTTGAGGAGACAGCTGAGAGAAAGTGTCACCAGAGAGAGAGAATATGAAGAAAGGTTGGAAGTGCCAGTTTCTAGTTGGTGTATAGTTTAAGTCACAGCTACCTTATACCCAAGAATGTTTAGAAACATGAGGCTGGGGACTCTGAAGGGCTGGAAGAACAGAACTTCANCCGAGCTAAGTGCCCCAAGCGAAGTGCAGAGCAAAGTGACTTTATCTTTGTTTTGCTTTTCTTCTTTACACATCTCAGCTAGACTGTGAGGGAAGTAGACCTCACCATTGTTTTCATTTCTCAGCCTATGATCGAGTTCTTCTCACCAAGACACGCTAGCTAGGCTCAAACCAGCACACCAAGACAGATTTTTAAAAAAAAAAATCTCTTAGTGTAATAAAAAAATTAAATCTAATCCAACATCCCCTGCAGTTCTGAAGGATAATGCACAAAATCTGCTGTTTCAGGTGATAATTGCAAAGAGGCATTTCAGGCAAACCTAGGGAGTGTAATACCTGTCAGTGGGTACACCCTCACTGTCCCACTCACTGTCAATGTCTCCTGAAGTCTTTTGCACCTGCTGGGCAATGTCTGGAAGTTCTCAGGGCAGGAAATAGAGCAGAGGGTTATTCTTCCCCTGTCATTTTTAACAAAACACTTTCTTTACCATTCCTCAAAGAGCTGAGATACTCTCTCTTCAACTCCTATCCTCTGCTGTTGTTACCTAGAGGAAAAATCCAAATATTCAGGCTTTTACTGTCTTTCTGCAGAGCAGCTGCACAGATTAGAAGTATATTGAAATACATTAGCAGCATAGAAAAGCTCCTCCACCTACTCTATCATCTCGGCATTTTTCCTCCAGCTTCTGTTTATCTTCTATGTATAGATTCCCTGAATGAAGAAAATTCTTCAAGAATTCATGATCCAGGCTGTGGGGCCTGGAGGTAACAGGAGACAAGGAAAGAAAGAGCAGGTGAAACATAATTAATTGTCTCTACACTGATTTCCTTCAGCCATCTCCACCAACTCTTTCCTATGAAAGTGTAAATGCCTTGGTATAAAGGTCAAGATATTAGCACACTGGGCATGATTCAGACAATCTTTGTTCAATTCTTGCTATTGACTCTTAGTATGACCTGAGGTAGGTCCCTCATTTCTCTCTGTCTCAGATCTCTATCTATAAAATAAGGCTAAGTGTATTTCTTCTCCTTTTCCTAGTCTATTTGGACTGTCAGCTCTTTAAGCCTTGCTGCAAACACATCCACAGCATGACCCTCAAAGCATAATGATGAGATGTAAGTATGTAAGACTTTACCTGAGCTTCAAAATCTGAAATTTAAAGAAAAGCACAGTTTATCTGGCCTCACTGGTATGGGTTTTTTGATGCTTTGTATCAGTTACAATCTGTGCTTTTAAAACAGCACTAAACTGGCTGTGAGTCCTCCTGCTAAAAGTGGAGTGTTGGTGATAATCTTAAACCACATTCAAGCCACTGAAGCCAATAAGAAACCTCCCAGGTGACAAGTTTGTATGCCAGTGCAGCTTTGGGCTGTAGGGACTTTCTTTAGCATGTCTTGCTGGCCACTGTTTACAGCAAGGCACAGGGCTACGGAGATCACAGCCTAATCTGGCTTTGAATTCCCTGCTGCCCTCAAAGGTGCCATAGGAAGTGCAGCAGAAAGCAGTGTGTTATTTAAATTCACAGCAGCAACAGCAGTAAAAGGTTTAAATGTCCCTGTGAACTAAGCTTCTTAATATCTTAATATCCCATCAATGCCACTTCACCAACACCCCTGCTGTAACCGAAAGGAGCAATCAGAGAGCTGTGGATTTCAGCAGCAAAGCTGGCTGAAGATGCGCTTTGCCTCTGGCCAGTTCCCACCTCCCTTCTCTCAGTTCATCACCCCTCAGCTGTGTTGATAACAACAGTTTATTATTAACAGTTATTTTCAGGCTGTTCATTCCAGGAACCCAGGTTATGGCTCAGCTCCACAAGCAATCACGATGGTACAAGTAAGGCATATCAGCACGGGGGGTCAGGAGGGGATGTGCAGGGCAAACAGCCGGGGAGCAGAGACCTCTGAGGCTGGGCTTGCTGCTGAACCAGCGCAGTGACCCAGGTCTCACTGCTTGCAGCTCGATGGCATCCTGTTAGCTGAGTGCGAACGAGTGCATAGCCTTGCTGAGGAGCTGGGTGCATACTAGTGACAGGACAAGAGGGCATGGTCTGAAGCTGCATCAGGGAAGTTTAGGTTGGATATTAGGAAGCACTTCCTCATGAAAAGATTGATTAGGCACTGGAATGGACTGCCCAGGGAGGTGGTGGAGTCACCATCCCTGGAAGTCTTCAAGAAAAGCTTGGATGTGGCACGGTTTAGCTGATGTTGTGGTGTTAGGTTATAGGCTGGATTTGATCTCAGAGGTCTTTTCCAGCCTCGGTGACTCTGTGATAACAAACTCCCAAGGTGGTTCGTGGCACAGCATTCCTCAGGAGAGTGTCTGTGCTCATGGCATCCAGGAACTGGAGGCATGGCTAAGAAATATAAGACATCTGGACACATGTGACACACTGTGAGAAAGAATAGGGGCATTGAGCACAGCCCCTGAGAAATCTAAAGAGGGGAGTGGAACAGGAATAATTGTGTAAGATTACTTTCCATGAATTTTTGTATTTCCTTTGGGTCTTCTTTAGAGAGTGTTGGCAGGGTGGGGGTGGAGGGGGTGGCTCACTTTCCAGCTTGTAACCTATAATACTAACAGTGATCTTACTAAAACACTGTTGGACTTTGTTGTGTCCCAGTTACCAAAATCGCTTTCAATTTGCATGCTTGTGCAGAAGCTTATCCTAGGTAGGATCACAATATTTATGGTCTCCAGATGGCAGCTGCTTTTGATAGATGAAGGTCACATCTTTTTAGATCTGTTTGTTCCATATCCATAGGCCAACTGGGTGAGATCTGGGGCTGCCCTGAATCAGAATAAATAGCTGATTGTTGAAACCTCAGCTTCCATGCTGGATGAAAGGGTGAAAGCTGAGAGCTAGTAAGGATATAGCTATTGAGCACTAGATAAGCCAATGTCAGAAAACAGTTTTTTTATTCAGGAAAAAAAAAAACCAAACCCATACCTGGGGATGCATGCAAGGAAAATCACTGTTAGGGCAAGGAAGTAATTTCACAAGGAGAACATTACTATATTTAATCTTCAAAACAGAAATTGTGGAGATAAGCTTATTAACAACCTTCTCTTTCTACTTTGTACTCTTTTTCCTCTCTTGGTTGCAAAGTTTAAGCAAGCATTTAATCTCCTACAACAAGTCTTGTGCCTATTTGTCTCTTTACTTCCATTAGCAAGGATAGAAAGAATTTTCTTGTCAGTTTTCGTATCATTAATCCTGGGCTTCAGGGCTTGATTTGACTGTTGTGAATAGAGTTATGTCCAGGATCTGTTTGAAAATCTTTACACTGCTGCTTTTGTTGTGCAGAAAATATGGTCAGCTTTCTGACAAATGGTGTGCACAACACCCAGCCACATTCTTACCAGCTGAACAGCAACCTTAAAATGACGGCATCAGAGCCCAGGAGAAAGCACAGGCTAAAGAGAGCAGAACAAGGCTGGGTTCTCAGAAATGACTGATGATAAGAGGTGCCCAAAAGAAGATCTGGCTTTCAGCTAGCTTTGATTGCTTAACCTCTGAAGACTAGAAGCATTTAAGATGTCTCAAACCTGAGCCAAAATCTCCTTTACTCTGGAGTTTGCTCACTGATTCTTCTCCTCTCTTTGGGCTGGTGACTTCATTTGTCCCACAGGTCTTTTATCAACACATTTCCATATCTTGCCTCTACTCCTTTCATCTCGCCTCATTTCCTGAGAGAGCTCAAATACTTGGAATTCTTTTTCCAAATTGAGAGTTCAAAGGATAGATTTTTAATTAACTATTCCTGGTGAGTGGTTTCATTAAATGAACAGAAGAGGAATTGTTCTAACAGCCTTCAGTGTTGCAGAGGAGAGGGACAGTGAATTTGAGATTTCCTGAATACAAGAACAGCATCCCACAACGTTGTGAACTTTCCAGCGCTGTAGAATGATGTGGAAGGTTTGAGCAAGCTGCTGCTACAACTCTGCTTTGCTGAAATTAAGATGTGCTCCACTGCTAAAGGCAGTACCTTTTCTTCACAGTGGGAATTGTCCCAGTGCGGTTGCAATTGGTCATAGAACTAGGACAATTTCTCCACAAAGGAGATCACAGACATAGAGCCAAAGTCTTAGTGCATCTCAAGCCTCTGGGTTCACAGAATCACAGAACTTTAGAGGCTGGAAGGGACCTCCAGAGATCATTGAGTCCAAGCCCCCTGTCAAGGCAGGATCCCCTAGGGTAGTTCACACAGGAACGTGCCCAGGTGGGTTTTGAAAGTCTCCAGAGAAGGAGACTCCACAACCTCTCTGGGCAGCCTTTGTTAGCCTCGCTAAATTTTCTCCTCATGTTGAGGTGAAACCTTCTGTAGTCCAGTTTGTAGCTGTTGCTCCTTGTCTTATTGCTGCTGACCACCAAAAAGAGATTTGCCCCATCCACCCCTCAGATATTTGTACATATGGATCAGATCTGCTCTCAGCCTCCTCCAGACTAAGCAGTCACAGATTTCTCAGTCTCTCTTCAGAGGGTTCATTAAGAGAAGAAAAGTCAGCATTTACAGGCACTCTGACTACTTTGTTGTACCATACATGTCAGTTGTAGAGCACTCAGTACAGTTTCTACCAAGATAACCAGACTGTTGTCACTGTGCTTTGCTCTGAACAGTCTCAATAAACACTGAGCTTTCCTTAAGTTGTGATGGCATCAGCCACACTCTTGACAAAATACATGTAGGCTTGTGAAGATTTTCAAATTATTAAGACAGGAAAGGTCAGATTTAGTTTACTGTATTTGGTGGGTAAGGCTAACCTAGGAGAGGCTGTGGGTTGTAAAGCTTTGGATAAATGGTGGTAGCCTAGGAGAGATTGGTGCTGGTCTTTTCTCACAGGTAACTGGAGACAGAGCAATGGGGGATGGCCTCAGGCTAAGATTGGGTAGGTTGGACATTAGGAAAAGGTTTTTCACAGAGAGAGTGGTCAGGCACTGGAATGAGCAGCCCAGGGAGGTGGCTGAATCGCCAACGACGGATGTGTTTAAGGGTGGTTTGGATGCGGTGTTTAGGTATATGGTTTAAGGTGAATCTTGTTGAGTAGGTTTATAAGTTGGACTTGGTGACCTTGAGAGTCTTTTTCAACCTGGATGTTTCTGTGACTCTGTGAGTACTCACTAACAGTCACTGGTCAGACTTCAGAATGCCTGACCACTTCCCTGAGAAGTCAAAAAAAGGGCTGCTAATGATGTGTTTTTGTAAGCTAACCTTACATCCTGTCCGCTTCAAAGCTGCACTGTAGCGTGAGTTATTTGCTACCAGATAATTTTCCTGATGTGGCCACAGTTATCCCAGTGCTGGTGGTCCTCTCTGCCTGGACTATGAGTTTAAAATACACTTTAACTGCATCTTCCAGAGGGTCCAGAGGAGAGTGATGAGACTGGTGAAGGGACTGGAGGGGAAGTCTTATGAGGAGAGGCTGAGGGAGCTGGGGGCATTTAGCCTGGAGAAGAGAAGACTCAGAGGTGACCTTGTCACACTCTGCAACTACTTGAAGAGAAGTTGTAGTAAGGTGGGGGTCAGGCTCTTCTCCCAGGCAACTTCTGGCAAGATGAGAGGGCATGGCCTGAAGCTGTGACAGGGAAGGTTGAGATTGGATGTCAGGAAGCACTTCCTCATGGAAAGAGTAATTAGAAACTAGAATGGATTGCCCAGGGAGGTGCTGGAGTCACCATCCCTGGAGGCGTTTAAGGAAAGATTGGCTGTGACAGTGACATGGTCTAGTTGATGTGGTGGTGTCAGGTCAGAGGCTGGACTTGGTGATCTCAGAGGTCTATCCCAGCCTCAATAATTTTGTGATTCAGTAGGATACAGCCACTTGGAAAATTTCAAACACAATTTGCTGCAGACAATCTATCTCTTAAGTGTAGTCATGCAAAGGGAGCTGAAACAAATTAAGAATGGAGACATCAGGCATCTTTGAACATATCTGAATTGCTTTTCCTAGGCGAAGGCCTAGGAAGACATTTAACACCTGTTCATGAGTGGTCATAGCCTTGGTGTAGCTGGTACAACACTTACAGCACTGGTTAAAGTCATACACAGCTTCTCCCAGATTTCAGTGGAAATGCTATGTGCTTCCTGTGAATTTTGAAACCCTCAGATGAGGAAGTCATTGAGGGTTGCCAGGTAGAAGGGAACGGCAAGTAGCTTGATCTGCACTGCTTTCTAAACCAGCTTCAGCATGGATACACAGCATGACCAGG
>WAAF01006430.1:21689-47241 GCA_013400475.1 Tricholaema leucomelas | reverse complement strand
GACTAAGCAGTCACAGATTTCTCAGTCTCTCTTCACAGGGTTCATTAAGAGAAGAAAAGTCAGCATTTACAGGCACTCTGACTACTTTGTTGTACCATACATGTCAGTTGTAGAGCACTCAGTACAGTTTCTACCAAGATAACCAGACTGTTGTCACTGTGCTTTGCTCTGAACAGTCTCAATAAACACTGAGCTTTCCTTAAGTTGTGATGGCATCAGCCACACTCTTGACAAAATACATGTAGGCTTGTGAAGATTTTCAAATTATTAAGACAGGAAAGGTCAGATTTAGTTTACTGTATTTGGTGGGTAAGGCTAACCTAGGAGAGGCTGTGGGTTGTAAAGCTTTGGATAAATGGTGGTAGCCTAGGAGAGATTGGTGCTGGTCTTTTCTCACAGGTAACTGGAGACAGAGCAATGGGGGATGGCCTCAGGCTAAGATTGGGTAGGTTGGACATTAGGAAAAGGTTTTTCACAGAGAGAGTGGTCAGGCACTGGAATGAGCAGCCCAGGGAGGTGGCTGAATCGCCAACGATGGATGTGTTTAAGGGTGGTTTGGATGTGATACTTAGGGATATGGTTTAAGGTGAATCTTGTTGAGTAGGTTTATAAGTTGGACTTGGTGACCTTGAGAGTCTTTTTCAACCTGGATGTTTCTGTGACTCTGTGAGTACTCACTAACAGTCACTGGTCAGACTTCAGAATGCCTGACCACTTCCCTGAGAAGTCAAAAAAAGGGCTGCTAATGATGTGTTTTTGTAAGCTAACCTTACATCCTGTCCGCTTCAAAGCTGCACTGTAGCGTGAGTTATTTGCTACCAGATAATTTTCCTGATGTGGCCACAGTTATCCCAGTGCTGGTGGTCCTCTCTGCCTGGACTATGAGTTTAAAATACACTTTAACTGCATCTTCCAGAGGGTCCAGAGGAGAGTGATGAGACTGGTGAAGGGACTGGAGGGGAAGTCTTATGAGGAGAGGCTGAGGGAGCTGGGGGCGTTTAGCCTGGAGAAGAGAAGACTCAGAGGTGACCTTGTCACACTCTGCAACTACTTGAAGAGAAGTTGTAGTAAGGTGGGGGTCAGGCTCTTCTCCCAGGCAACTTCTGGCAAGATGAGAGGGCATGGCCTGAAGCTGTGACAGGGAAGGTTGAGATTGGATGTTAGGAAGCACTTCCTCATGGAAAGAGTAATTAGAAACTAGAATGGATTGCCCAGGGAGGTGCTGGAGTCACCATCCCTGGAGGCGTTTAAGGAAAGATTGGCTGTGACAGTGACATGGTCTAGTTGATGTGGTGGTGTCAGGTCAGAGGCTGGACTTGGTGATCTCAGAGGTCTATCCCAGCCTCAATAATTTTGTGATTCAGTAGGATACAGCCACTTGGAAAATTTCAAACACAATTTGCTGCAGACAATCTATCTCTTAAGTGTAGTCATGCAAAGGGAGCTGAAACAAATTAAGAATGGAGACATCAGGCATCTTTGAACATATCTGAATTGCTTTTCCTAGGCGAAGGCCTAGGAAGACATTTAACACCTGTTCATGAGTGGTCATAGCCTTGGTGTAGCTGGTACAACACTTACAGCACTGGTTAAAGTCATACACAGCTTCTCCCAGATTTCAGTGGAAATGCTATGTGCTTCCTGTGAATTTTGAAACCCTCAGATGAGGAAGTCATTGAGGGTTGCCAGGTAGAAGGGAACGGCAAGTAGCTTGATCTGCACTGCTTTCTAAACCAGCTTCAGCATGGATACACAGCATGACCAGGTCTGCCTTTGGCTGCAACCCTGTGAGTTGTACTCCTCTGGTGGACATGCAGTATAAATCTGAAGTTCTTCAGATGAAGGAAGGCCTGGTCTCTGGCTTTCACACATTTTTGCAGAGGTCTTTAACAAACAGAAGTTAGCAGCAGGAGGCAGCACCCCACTCCAACAGCATTTTCCACCGAGAATCTGGGCAGAATTAAAATGGTTTTCCACATGTCCCTGAGGTGTGATAGCACTTTGGGTAGGAGATAGGAGCTTTCCTGCTTTACTCAGGAGCCTCCCAGCATGCAAAAGTGCTTAACGAGCTCCGGAGTCCAGCATGAAGATGCTGACAGAATTAAGGCATCTTTGGGAGAGGCTATGCAGAAAGCAAATACTGTACATCCCTTTCTGAGAGGCCAGTTCCTAACTTCAATTTAATCCCTATTTAGACTGTTTGAACCTTTATGTCCTCGTCCATAAACTGGATTTAATAGCATTTTCTCACCTCTCCAGACAGCTGGGTAAGCACACAAAGGTGTGTGCCTTAGCACTAATGAGCTCTTATGAATACTGCAAACGAGCATCATCTAGATTAAAAAGCTATGGGGGCAGGTTTTTATTTTGCTGAAAATAACTGAATCACTAAGGTCACTTTTGAGGGGGGAATCCCAGGGGAAATCTTCCTCTTTTGTGGAGGGACCAGCGGGACCAGAACCCATCAAATATAAAGGTACATGCATAAATATGCATAGAGTAGTCCAACATTTTCACCCTGGGGAGCCTATTTGGTTTGGCTTATTTTATTTATTTATTTATTTTTCCACAGCAAGAAGGCTTGAATAGAGGCAGCTGCACCAGGGAGAGAACTGATATTTCTGTCTTTGGGCTCTGAACTCTTTTCTCACACGAACAGAGGGTCAGATGAAAGAAGAAATAGAATAAAATTGGGTTTCATCCATAAATTACTTTGCCCAAATCCAGCAATTAGTATGATATGTGCTCATAGCATTTGACCAGTGTGATATAACTCTATGATTCTATGATATATGGCCACATCCACTCCTTAACAGAAGAAAGGACAAATATGAGTTTGAACTGCATGTCACAGAATCACAGAAACATTCAGGTTGGAAAAGACACTTAGGATCACCAAGTCATATCATAGTATCACAGTATCATCAGGGTTGGAAGAGTCCTCACAGATCATCAAGTCCAACCCTTCACCACAGAGCTCAAGGCTAGACCATGGCACCAAGTGCCACATCCAATCCTGCCTTGAACAGCTCCAGGGACGGCGACTCCACCAAGTCCAAGCAATATCCCTACTCTACAATGCTCACCCTAAACCATATCCCCAAGAACCACATCCAAATGACTTTTAAACACATCCAGGGTTGGTGACTCAACCAACTCACTGGGCAATGCCTGACCACTCTTGCTGAGAAAAAAAAAATCCTAATATCTAGTCTAAACCTACAGACTCAGCCTGGGGCCATTCCCTCTTGTTCTGTTATTATTTACCTGTATGAAGGGATCAGCACCAACCTCTCCACAAATAGGTAAGAGCAGCCCATACAGAATCACAGAATGCTACAAGTTGGAAGTGAGCTCAAAAGATCATCCAGTCAACCCCCCCCTGCCCAGAGGTGCAGAGGAACCATTCCTCTCATGCCTGCTTTGCCTTTTGCCCTTTTGTGTATTCCTTGCAATGCTTAGTAATGCTGGATGCAATAAAATGTTAATTTGTGGCAGGACTGGGAAGTGATACCTCTAAGCAAGAGAGGAATAGCATAGCATAAAATGTCTTGAAGTTTAAATTGCTACTTGGGGCTTGAATGCTATGGACTTTATTGCTTATAATTTGAAAGTGAACAAAACATTTCTAGGCTTTCTTTCCTAGGTGCTTGAAGTATGATCTTTTGAAGCACTGTCAGATGTTGATCACAACAGCAGCTCTAGAGCAGAAACCTGAGAGATGTACAAGGCAAAATGAACACAAGGACATGGAACTGTTGGAGCAAAAGGAGGGCAACAAAGATGCTCAGAGGGCTGGAGCAGCTCTCCTGTGAAGACAGGCTACAAGAGTCGGGGCTCTGCAGCCTGGAGAAGAGAAGGCTTTGAGAAGATCCTGCAGTAGAATTCTGGTGTCTGAAGGGGGCTACAGGAGGGCTGGGGAGGGACTATTTACAAGGTCTTGTAATGACAGGATGAGGAGTAATGGGTTTAAACTGGCAGAGGGGAGATTTAAACTAGATGTTAGGAATAAATTCTTTCCAGTGAAGATGGTGAGACACTGGCACAGGTTGCCCAGGGAGGTTGTGGCTGCTCCCTCCCTGGAAGTACTCAAGGCCAGGTTGGATGAGGCCTTGAGTGACCTGTTCTAGTGGGAGATGTCCCTGCCTGTGGTGAGAGGTTGGCACTAAATGACCTTTGAGGTCCCTTCCAACTTAAACCATTCCATGAGTCTAATAGAGTTTGCACTCCTGATTTGTCTCTTCCTATAGGCTTTCCGACACTCCTTTGCCATGACACCAATCCTGTGAGATTACAGTGAGTATGTTTATCTCTGGTTCCTTAGTACCAATTTCCAAACTGAGGACTGTGATTTTATTGTGTGTTATTTATAAAGTCCCTGCTAGGGCTAATGCTTGCTTCACGAGAAATCACTGCTGAGTATCTGAACGTGTCTCGTTCCACTTAACGTCCACAGTAATGCTGAACCATGCCCGCTGCACAATGGGGGAAATATTAACTGTTCCATTACTTTGGCAGAAGTCTGACCTTCCTTGTTGATAAACACCTTCCTGCTGCCTATTCTGAGTGTGCCACCTGACAAGAGGGTCAAGGTTTCCTGCACTCAGTTGAACACTATTTCACCACTGGCATTTTACTCTGGAAACTTTGGACTATTCTCTTTTTCAAGTCAGCAATTGGATCATATTTATTTAGGTCTGGCTGTGCAAATGTATTGATTTGTAGCTTGCTATTGTTTTGTGCCTTGTATTTATGTGGCTCTAATGGACTGAAAGTGTTTTGAAACTGAAGGGTATTAAAATAGAGAGCTTTTCCTCTGAACAAGTGTGGGGAATACCATCAACTTGAAATCTGTTTTAAAATGTGACTTTACAGCACATATATATACTGTTATTTTAAACCTAGAGACATTCTGCCATCCAGTAATTGAGTACAAAGCCATGAAAAGAGTAGACAGATGCTAGTGTGCAGAGAGGAAACAATGCAGTTGGCAACATAAACCCTTGTCAAAAGTGAGGAATGAGCTTTGAAACAAGTTCTGACTTTGCCTCAGCGTCACTTGCTTGGTTGAACGATCTCACCCCCTAGCCAGACATCACCGTATGGCTGGTGACAACTTTCCATTGAAGGCCTGTTGTGTTTATCACCTCCTTTTACATATGGATAAAAAGCAGTCCTGCGGTCTGCCCAGTGCCTCTGAGATGTGTTTGTGCTCCTTCATCAAAACACATGTGCCTAGGCTTACCTTATCCTTACTGCTTTAAGTTTCCAAGCCTGGTTCTAGAGCTTTGAACCCTTGTTCAGCCACTGCTGACCTTGGAAACCAGTTGGCAGGATTGAGCCTCCATTCTCAGCAGTCATAGAATCATAAAACCAGTCAGGGTTGGAAGAGACCACAAGGATCATCTAGTTCCAACTCCCCCCCCACCCCGCCATAAGCAAGGACACCTCACACCCTCACACTTAGTGAATGAGGGAAAAGTGCTAACGATGCAGTCAACCTGTTTGTTATTGAGATGGCTTAATCTTTACACAACAAATTCGACTGTAGGGATTACCATGTGGTTTCAGTTCCCTGAGTGCCCACACATGCCTGGCTGGGCTTTCTTAGTAATCCTGTACAATACTTGTATCCAAGGCACCGTTCAGCAGCTTCTTGCAAATCCCCCCAAAAGCAATTACTGGCCTTGCTACATATGCAGGAATTGTCATTTTCAGGTGCAATTAAAGTAAAATTGCTTTCAGTAGATACTTGGCTATGATGACTTTTGCTGGTCATAATTCTCCCTACACTTGGTTGTTTCTTCGGATAAAAATTATCTTCCTCTTGTGCTGTAGAATCTCAAGCTCATTTTTGACCCAAAGTATCCTCAGAGAGATATAAAACTTAGATGGTGTAACTGCATATTACCTAGTAATGAACCTTGTGACAATCAGGGCAGGGAGATGGAGGTAAGAGATATGAATTAATGTTTTAATAATCTTCCTTGTATTAGTACAAGTCATACAAGCAGGGTTCCCAGTAACTGCTAGTGAGCAATACAGCTCCTCCAGTATGGACTGATACTGTTTTATAACTCTCCAGGGAGGTGACACTCTAACGTCTGCAAGGGAGATGGTCACTAAGCTGCCCATAAAGTTCTGACCTTGTCCCTGCAGTATGATGCAAATGTGTACTTACAATATCACACCTTTTGCTGAAGCTCATTAGTTTATTTTTACTTTTAGATAATCCTAGGCTGTGCAAGACATTATTCTCTCACTCTGCAGGGCACTCACCATTTTTATAACAGAAAGCAAGGACCTGTTCAATATCTGATAGACTAAAAGTAGATTTGAGTTTAAAAACAGCTGTTAATCAGGCCACTCAGTGGTGAGATGGCAGAACACTTGTTGGAGCAGTATGTCTGATCATAACCTCCTGGTGTTAGCCTTCTCTGGTACAGAAGTAAATCAGCCAACACAAGACATTTTGCAAAGCTATAGGACAGCATCCTTCCCATGCATAAGTGGCCAGCCAGTGCCAGAACGAGAGGACACAGCCTCAGGCTGCGCCGGGGGAAGTTTAGGCTTGAGGTGAGGAGAAAGTTCTTCACTGAGAGAGTCATTGGCTACTGGAATGGGCTGCCCAGGGAGGTGCTGGAGTCGCCATCCCTGGGGCTGTTCAAGGCAAGGTTGGACGTGGCACTTGGTGCCATGGTCTAGGCTTGAGCTCTGTGGTAAAGGGTTGGACTTGATGATCTGTGAGGTCTCTTCCAACCTTGGTGATACTGTGAGACTGTATGCTGTCAGTCAAGACCTGTTGTGATTGCTCCATAGAATGGTTTAGGTTGGAAGGGACCTCAAAGATCATCTAGTGCCAACTCCCCGCCATAGCCAGGGACACCTCCCCACTAGAACAGGTCACTCAAGGCCTCATCCAACCTGGCCATGGACACCTCCAGAGAGGGAACATCCACAGCCTCTCTGGGCAACCTGTGCCAGTGTCTCACCACCCTCACTGGAAAGAACTTCCTAACATCCAGTTTAAATCTCCCCTCTGCCAGTTTAAACCCATTACTCCTCCTCCTGTCGTTACAAGACCTCGTCCCTCTCCAGACCTCCTGTAGGCCTCCTTCAGATACTGGAACACCACTCCAAGGCCTCCTCAAAGCCTTCTCTTCTGCAGGCTGAAGACCTCCAACTCTCTCAGCCTGTCCTCATAGGAGAGCTGCTCCAGCCCTCTGAGCATCTTCATAGCCCTCCTCTGGACTCGCTCCAACAGTTCAATGTCCTTCAGAGATCAGATGTTCTTACATTTTAGAATACAAAGAATCTTCAAAGACAGCTCAAGGATATCTCAAAGCGGCAACCCCAAACACTGTAGAACTGTATTCTAGAGAAATGAGTTTACCCATTCTAGACTAAGAGACTGTCCTCTGCTAGGATGTAAGATGTAGGGCTTCCCTAAATTATCCTTTGAACACAGCTTTTCTCTGGGAAATACACCTTGTCCAGTTTGAAAGATTTTGCTCAATGGTGGAGAACACAGCACAAATCTTGTTTACTTGTTCCTATGCTTACTTACCTTCTCTGCTGGAAATGTGACACTTTTCTATCCTGAGCTGGTCTAGATTTAACAGCCAGGCAGTCAGCCTTGTTAAAGCTTTGTCTAGTGGATGGAAAACTTTCTGGTTTCTATCCCCCCCCTCTCCCCCCCTCCCCAATTTTAGCTACTTACAGTCAGTCTTCAAGACAATGCAAAGCGGTTTTGTGATGAGATTGCACTGTTAGAGATTTACTATTAGCCATGCTTTTCACAGCCTAAGAATCATGCTTCTGTCTCTTCTTGGAACCATTTTCAAATTTTCAGCACCACTTTGAAGAGATTTGCTGGAAAAAAGGACAATACTGACCCAGATGGCTTCCCAGCCAGGGCTTTCAAAACAGACAGCACAACTTCCACTTCACGCACATTACTAGCGGTAAAGAAACCAACCCTGAAAAGGATTTAATCTTACCTTTGTCAAGGACCTGACTGCTCTGAGAGGGGCACAGTGCCACAGAAATAGCACTCAATGAAGCCAGTGTGCCTCAGTTGACTCTATTCCTCCATTTGTGTGGTTCAGAAAATTTGGCTTCGGGACAAAAGGGACTACATCTGCAGTGGCTCTAGCAGCTAGAGCCCTCTCAGCAAATTTCACTGATGTCAGTAAACCAGAAAACTTATAACTGAGTGGGGGGGAATCAGGGGTGGGGCTGTTGTCAGAGACAATCTTATCACTGCAACCTCTGTTTTCTTTGATATACTGTCTTGGTATGTTCCAAGTTCACCGTTACCTTCAGTTAGTCGGACACTGCTGGTCCAGGTCTGAGTTCATAAGTGTTTGAACAAGTCAGTTACCCAATAAAAACCTCAGCCAGGCTGCAAACGAGCATCTGGCATTGCTTGTTTAGATGTGTCTGTGAGTAACAACGAGCTAGAAGAAAGCTGTGCCAGCACTCAGACATGACTTGTTGGCAAAGGGACTTGTTGTGTTATTCCTCTTCTGTATTAACAGAGAGGATCTGGTTCTTTTGTTGCTGCAGTGAAGGGATGGTAGAAATATCACACAAGCTAAAACAACAGCTCCTAAAAGATGTGATATTTTCCTTCATAGAATGATAGAATCAGTCGTGGTTGGAAGGGACCACAAGGATCATCTAGTTCCAACCCCCCTGTCATGGGCAGGGTCACCCTACTGTAGATCAGGCTGGCCAGAGCCCCATCCAGCCTGGCCTTAAACACTTCTAGAGATGGGGCCTCAACCCCTTCCCTGGGCAACCCATTCCAGGCTCTCACCACTCACATGCTGAAGAACTTCCCCCTCGCATCCAGTCTGAACCTACCCATCTGCAGCTGCACCCCATTCCCCCTAGTCCTGTCACTCCCCGATAGTCTAAAAAGTCCTTCCCCAGCTTTTTTGTAGGCCCCTTCAGATACTGAAAGGCCACAATAATGTCACCTCAGAGCTTCCTCTTCTCCAGACTGAACAGCACCAACTCTTTCAGTCTGCCCTCATAGGAGAGATGCTCCACCCCTCTGATCATCCTCATGGACATGCTCCAGCACATCCACATCCTTCTTGTAATGGGGGCTCCAGAACTGGATGCAGTACTCCAGATGGGGTCCCACCAGAGCAGAGTAGAGGGGAAGAATCACCTCTCTCGACCTGCTGGCCACACTTCTGATGCAGCCCAGGATCTAATTGGCCTTTGGGCTGCAAGTGCACACTGCTGGCTCATGTTGAGCTTCTCGTTCACCAGCACCCCCAGGTCCCTCTCCTCAGGGCTGCTCTCCAGCCAGTCACTGCCCAGCCTGTCTTATTAGCCTGTATCATCTCCTCTTTAGCAAGCAGCCTTGGTAGTGCCGAAGTGCAGAAGTCACAAGGCCCAGACCCATGATAATTCCAGCAATGACGGGCAAAATGACCTGCTTTGTCTTTTTATGGACTATAAATGCAGTGGAAAAGGCCATTCCACATCCTCAGCCATAACTAGTTAATTATTTTCTGTTGTTTTTTGGGAGATGTTTCTAACCAACATTAAGCAGGATGTACATTGTGGAACAAACCATCCATAGAGTGTATGCCATAATTACTGTTTAGCAATTTCACACCAGCAAAAATTTATTAAACCTTCACGACTCATTAATAGTAAGTGATCATAATCACTTAATAGAAAAGGAAACCGAGCTAATGATAGAAGTGCTGATTAATGCTTTTGACCTTAAGAAACGAAGTCAAGTGAAATTAATGTCACTGGGTGTTGAAAGTTAAAGTTATTGGCAAGTGTAGGTAGTTTGTGATCACAGGAGAACCGCCACCACCACTACCCAGCTGCATGAATCCTGTGTACTCTACCCAAAAAACCAACCCTAATTCTTTTTGCTACACTGAGTGGCAGTTTTTAACATCTCAGTACTACATGTCAAATCAGCACCAGATTGCCTCATTTATTATAAAAACTGGTTTACAACAACCCCAGGAAAGTTACCTAAACATGCATATATATGCTCACTTCAGGAGGAATTCTCACAGCTATACTTTATGTGCTAGCAACCAAAGGGTATTATGTGTACTTATTTGGTCAACAGGATTTCTTTTATCAGGTCAGGTAAAGTATTGTCCCAGTATTAAGTATTATGCCAGTACAGGCTGGGAGGTGATCTGCTGGAAAGCAGTCCTGTGGAGAGGGACCTGGAGGTCCTGGTGGGTAACAAGTTAAGCATGGCACAGCAATGTGCCCTTGTGGCCAAGAAGGCCAATGGGATCCTGGGGTGTATTAGGAAGAGTGTGTCCAGCAGATCAAGGGAGGTTCTCCTCCTCCTCTACTCTGTCCTGGTAAGACCTCATCTTGAATACTGTGTTCAGTTTTGGGCTCCCCAGTTTAAGAAGGACAGGGATCTGCTGGAGAGGGTCCAGTAGAGGGCTACAAGGATGATTAGGGGACTGGAGGACATGGCTTATGAGGAGAGGCTGCAGGACCTGAGGCTTTTTAGTCTGGAGAAGAGAAGACTTAGAGGGGATTTGATAAATGTTCATAAGTATCTGAAGGCTGGCCAGAAGCAGAGGGACAGGCTCTGCTCATCTGCTCCCTGTGATAAGACAAGGAGCAATGGGTGTAAATTGCAGCAAAAGAGGTTCTGCCTCAACACAAGGGGGAACTTCTTTGCTGTAAGGGTCCCAGAGCACTGGAACAGGCTCCCTGGAGAGGTTGTGGAGCCTTCCCCTCTGGAGACTTTCAAGGCCTGTCTGGATGTGTTCCTCTGTGATCTGTGTTAGATAGTATTGTCCTGCTCTGGCAGGGGGGTTGGGCTCGATGATCTCCTCGAGTCCCTTCCAACCCCTAACATCCTGTGATTAGTCAAAAGCATAATACAGTACAGCTCAGCAGCCAGTTGCCTAATGACATATCAGATACCTGAGCACCACCAGAGCTGACAGCATGGCTGTTCCTACAGACAGCTGTTATCTAGGTTCTAATTTAAGTTTCCCAGAGACTCAAATACAGTTACTAGAACTAACTACAATTTATAGGATGCCTTTCCCTCTCCCCGCTTCTTTCCCAAAGAAAAGGAATTGGATGTAGAGAAAGGGAAGGTAAGCACACCCAAATAAATAATTTCACTTGCCTTTGGAAGTTAAAAGAAGAATATTTTAACAACAAATAAAAGGTATTCGAGGTAAGGAAGTTACAAAAAGTATAGGGAAGGGAAAACAAGGTAGAAAACATACATACAAGCAGACTGATGGCAATGGGTTTGTCCATCTCGTAGGCTGCGGCCATGCGGTAAAACAGAGAGTAGCAGGAGACAGGACGGTGATGCTGCCAGGCAGGGAGGCAGGGCAAGAGAGAGAAACAGGCACTGCCCCTGCTTGTTTATATGGGGGCAGACAGGAAGTGGGAGTGGAGTAACCACCACACCTGGTAGTGCTCAGACCCACCCCTGGGGAGGGGTCAGGACCACCTGGGGTCAGCGGCAAGACCACTCCCCCAGGAGGGTTAACCCTTTACAGCTGTGTACTTAGAAAGGAGCTTCCTTAGCTTCACATCTGGCTGCTTCTGATGCCTGCTGGGGCAAGTGGTGGCACCTGAGGCGCAGCAGACATTGAACTGCACTAAGAAGTCTTGTGACCGACCCTAGATAGGACTGATGTGGCAATGTGACTTTTGTGTAGACACTGGTGTGCAAGGGCCACATATCTGAGGGGCTGTGTGTCGAGGGATGGGGCCAATCTCTGTTCGGTGGTGCACAGCAGTGAGACAAGGAGCAATAGTTACGAACTGGAACAGAGGTTTCACCTCAACATGAGGAGAAATTTCTTTACAGTGAGGGTGACAGAGCCCTGGAACAGGCTGCCCAGAGAGGTTGCAGAAGCTCCTTCACAGAGAGAGTGATTTGCCATTGGAATGGGCCGCCCGGGGAGGTGGTGGAGTCGCCATCCCTGGAGGTGTTCAGGAAAAGACAGGATGAGGCACTTGGTGCCATGGTCTAGTTGACTGGATAGGGCTGGGTGATAGGTTGGACTGGGTGATCTTGGAGGTCTTTTCCAACCTGGCTGATTCTATTCTATTCTATTCTATTCTGGAGACTTTCCAAACCCACCTGCATGCTTTCCTGTGCAGACTACCCTAGGGGATCCTGCTTTGGCAGGAGGGTTGGACTCGATGATCTCTGGAGGTGCCTTCCAACTTCTAACATTCTGTGCTTCTATGATTCTATGATCTGATGTAACACAGGTACCAACTTCTAAGAGGGAAATCTGCTTCAGCAGTGGGTTTTGGTTGTTGTTTATTTTAACATACAATTTATTTCTTTTTTTTTCTTTAGAAATGGGCCATTACCTTAAACCATAGTCAGCAGGACGAGCTAGTTCTTAATTTTGCCATAGCCTTGTGTGCTACATTTAATGAGGACAAAGGTTCTGGAGCCTCTCACAGGTTGGTCTAATCTCATCCCACTAAGAGGCTGATCAGAGATAACTCAGCCTTCACCCAAGATGGCAAACTTCTTGCTATAGGCTTCTAGCACTCCAAAACTCCATTCCAACAATCTTAACTAGATTATTCAATAGCTCCTATGATAGGCAGAGAGGGAGACACAGTTTCTTGAAAGTAAAAGCAGAATCCTGGCTAGATGTTTGTTAGTAAGCTTTAAGTTCATTTTCTATCAAAGTCACAGAGGGAAGGGAATCCCCCTCCAATAGTGTCACTCAATATGTAGCTTACCTATATTTGTGTTAATAATGAGGTCCTCAGGCTGTGAGTTATATGCAGCCATTGATCCGCTCCAAACAGCACTGCAGTATTGACAAATAGTTTGGGCTTTCTGAGACAAATAAAAAGCTAAACTATATTTAGAACCACCAGATGCTAACCTCTGACAGACAGGCAAACATCACTGTTCAGCTAGGTTAAAAAGGTGTCTCCACTCCAGGATGAAGCCAGCAGCGGATTAGTGAACGTAGATTTCTTTTTGAATTCCTGGTTTTTGCTTGCATATATCTGAATGTGTGTGTGTGGTTTTGTGCTTTCTGAGACACTTTCTCAAGTGTCTTTCTTTAAGATATTTTTTTTTGCATTAATGTCCCTTTTGAAAGTGAAAGGGACGTGGCACACTTGAAAAGCCAGAGATAAATAAATACCATCTGTTTAGCTAACCTCCTGAGAATGTTGGTGGGATGTTCATAGTATCATAGTATCACAGTATCATCAGGGTTGGAAGACACCTCACAGATCATCAAGTCCAACCCTTCACCACAGAGCTCAAGGCTAGACCATGGCACCAAGTGTCACGTCCAACCCTGCCTTGAACAGCTCCAGGGACGGCGACTCCAGCACCTCCCTGGGCAGCCCATTCCGGTAGCCAATGACTCTCTCAGTGAAGAACTTTCTCCTCACCTCGAGCCTAAACTTCCCCCGGCGCAGCCTGAGGCTGTGTCCTCTCGTTCTGGCGCTGGCCACCTGAGAGAAGAGAGCAACCTCCCCCTGGCTACAAGCACCCCTCAGGTAGTTGTAGACAGCAATAAGGTCACCCCTGAGCCTCCTCTTCTCCAGGCTAAACAACCCCAGCTCCCTCAGCCTCTCCTCGTAGGGCTGTGCTCGAGGCCTCTCACCAGCCTCGTCGCCCTTCTCTGGACACGCTCAAGGATTTCAATGTCCCTTCTAAACTGGGATGTCCCTGCCCATGGCAGGAGGGGTTGGAACTAGATGATCCTTGTGGTTCCTGCCAACCCTGACTGATGCTATGATTCTATATATACACACAATAGCAATTCAGAAGCTTGAATGCTAGGTCCTTCCAAAGCAATTGGCTACCAGGCTTTATTTTATAATGCTAAACCCCATTTTTCTTTTATTAAAGACTGTAAATTATGTTCTTTTCCTCAAAGCAACATATTTTTCTAGCATCCTCTTTGGGAAAAAAAAATCAGCACCACCACCAACAAAAAGCCCTGCATAATTACTTTGGAGCAACATTTCCCAGTCCCTGTTTTGGCTTGTTTCTGGCTGTTGCTCTGCAGTTTTCTGTAATTAATATGGATTAAAAAAAAATTTGGCAGGGCAGAATTAGGGGGTGTAATTTGTATTCGGGGCCAAGAGAGACATGTGTATCACCAAAACAATTGAGTTTATTGTGATCAAAAAAACTGTTTCAGGAAATCATACTCCTGTCTCTGAACGTAAAACAGAATTCAGCCTGAAGCAGACATTCACACAGACAGTTTTTGTTGCCAGCACACAGGAACTGTGCAAGTGTCAGGACTGGCCAACTGCTTGGGCAGAGCAGTTTGGAGAGCTGTAGGACCATGCTTGGACAACGGTTGAGAACACCTCTCAAATTCCATGTCCTAGACAGATGAGACTTTCTGCTGCTTTAATGGCATACTGGGAATTCCAATCATTTGCCTCCTCTAATATGTCTGTTGTGCCTGCTTTGGAGAGATCAAACCACTTTCTTAATTGGCTTACCAGGATGTCACTTAAAATGTCTCTGCATAACTTTACCCATCACAGATTCACAGAACTTTAGAGGTTGGAAGGGATCTCCAGAGATCATCAAGTCCAACCTCCCCTGCCAAAGCAGGATCCCCCTAGTTTGCACAAGAATGCATCTTGGTGGTTTTGAAAGTCTCCAGAGGAGACTCCACAACCTCTCTGGGCAGCCTGTTTCAGGGCTCTGTCAGCCTCACTGTAAAGAAGTTTCTCCTCATGTTGAGCTGAAACCTTCTCTGTTCCAGTTCGTAGCTGTTGCTCCTTCTCTTACTGCTGCACAGCACCCACAAGAGATTGGCCCCATCCGCTTGACACCCAACTCTCAGACATTTATCAACATTGATCAGATCTCCTCTCAGTCTTCTCTTCTCCAGGCTAAATAGCCCCAGGGCTCTCAGTCTCTCTCCATATAGGAGATGCTCAAGCCCCCAGTCAGCCTCGTGGCTCTCTGCTGGACTCTCTCCAGCAAGTCCCTGTCTCCCTTGAATTGGGGAGCCCAAAACTGGACACAGTATTCCAAGTGTGGTCTCACTAGGGCAGAGAGGGAGAAGAACCTCCCTAGAACTTCTGGACACACTTTTCTTGGTGCACCCCGGACCTTTTCACAAGAAGAAATTGATGCTATGAGGCATCACTCTTTATTAATGGCATAATATAAACCTGAGCAAGAAGGGCAAAACAACGGCTTATGTTTGTGCACCTTCTGGGCAGACCCCTGGCTCTAACTCACTTACCCAGATGGCCTTTGTCCAGGAGAAGTTTGTCTGTTGCCATTATCTCTTCACCCAGAGGGAAATTGTCAAAGGAAGCCTATGCATGAATAGTAACCACTAAAACTTAAAACAAATCATCAACAACGAAACAAAGCCTAAAAATCAAACCCTCAGACAACGCAGGCAAAATAACCCATCTGGTCTTGCATAGCTGGCTGCTTAGTGGTGTCGAACACAGCTTGGTTTTGTCTGTCCCTGGAGAGGCTGTTACTCAGCAAGTTTGTCACAGAGCTGTGTCTCTTGAATGGAGGTTTCACTGCTCTCCCTCTCCTTCTCTTTCACAGCAGTGCTGCTGTGGCAGAGTAGAGAAGGAGGGAAATAAGGTAGAAAGAAACTTTATTCCTTACTCACACTGTCAAACATTTTGTTTGCTTTTGTGCATTGCATTCCCCAGCTCTGTGCCTTTGAAGGTGCTAAACACCTGAGAGATGGTACTGCAGAAGTTATACACAGGCCTATAAGAGCAACAGAGTGACTCCTAAATATGAGCAACCTCAATAAGTGGCCCAGGAAGCCAAACTGAGCTGTTGAATGCTCCCAGAGAGATTCTACTGCAGACCATCTGAGTAGCAAATGATTCTAGGCCAGCTAAACATCTCCTGTTTGCACCTCTGTCCCCTTCTGGAGCTGCCAAACTACGATGGTGAACTTGTAGGATGGTGACCTCCTACTGTGTTAGCTGAGAAACCACATCTGCCCTTTCATCTCAGACTGACATATATTTCTACCACTCCCACCTTTCCTTCTCTCCCATCCTGACCCCCAAACTTGCTCTCCCTCTCTCTGAGGCAACAGCAATTGGAACTGTTCCACCTTAAAATGGCAGCAGGCTCTGGCTTGTCCTTTACTTGGCAAGTGGGTGTAACTGGTCTTTACTCATAGCATACTCATTTCTTAAGCCTCGGTTGGAATATGAGCAAATGCTGAAGTACTTTTCCTGCACACGAGTCATCAACACGCGCAAGCGCCTCATGAAGACTTCTTTGTCCACCATCGCCGTCCCTTTCCACCACACTCTGCCGTTCCTGAAATATTCCCCCCACAGACCTCTTTGTCTTGGAAGCCTCTGCAGCTCTTTTGCTCCCATTGTGTGAAAACAGGAGGGAGGCTTCTCTGTCTGGCCTGGCAGGATGAAGGGGTGGGATGGGTGCGGAGGCGTGCTCGCGCACCAGAGAGTGAACAAGCATGAATAGGGCCAGCTGGCCACTCTTGCACCCCTCTTTCCATCATTCCCATCTGATATTCCCTGCTCATTGTCATGTTGCAGGCCACATTCACTAACACAAAAGACTAGGGAGCAAGCAAATGCATGGATATTTAAAGGGAGAAGCTTTATTTCTTACTTTCTTAGATCATAGTGGACTGTAAAACAACGGGGAACAATGAGAGCGACCTTTGATGAGTTCCTTTGCATTTCTGGTTTGCTTTGGGTTTTTTTGCCAGTCAAGCTTCCTTTTTTTTTTTTTCTTGTATAAATCAAAACAGAACAACCAACCAGGAAATATTTCTCACAAAAAAACCCATGCTTTTTAATAAAAAGAAAAAGGGGGAATAATGTTTATTGAGAGAGATTCTTCTCTGGATATGTACAACACCAACGCAGGAGGGTTGTGCTAACAGAAAACATCGAACATTGAGGAAATTGACTTCCAAAGTGTGGACAGTCCAAAGGGTGATGTCCTCAGAGCAATGTTTAAGTCAACAGGAATAAGTGAAAAGTGGTTTTATTATTTCTTTTTTTTCTTTTTAACACAACAAATTACCAGCTGAGGAGCTGACATATAATAACCTGCAGTGAGATGTACAGAAACCCATCTGACAACAAAGAATTTACACAAGAGGGGAACTGTTTGCGTAAGAATTTCCTCCAGAAAATGGAAGCATGTTGTAGACAGATAGTTTTGGAACAATAGGAGGAAAGCAAAACAAGCAAACAAACTAACAAAAGAGTAAAAAAAAAAGGAAAAAAAGGCATACACTCCTCAGAAAAAAAAAAAAACCAAACCCCAAAAGGAAAACACTAACATTGGATGTCCTCAGTTCACAGTGAATGCCAGTCTTTCTGGGTCCAAATGCTACCTCTTAACCTTTATCTGCATCTTTTCTGCCTACCCACAATCAAGCCTTTCATCACTGCAATGTAACAAAAATTACTTCTACCTGAGCCTTCCCCTGTCATCATCTCCTCCTTGCTGCAGCTCTTGTCAACTTGCACTACACAAAAAGAAGTGCACACTTAGACTTAGACCTCGGGTGAAAGACAAATACACCTTCCCAGCCCGAGCAGGACGATCATGACTAGTCATTTCAGCACTAAGTAATGCTACACAAAACAGCACACAAACCCTGGTAAGCAAACTCGGGAGCAATAATTTTGGGGGAGAGGAGAACACAGAGATTAATAGTAATTGCCACCACATAAGCTTCCCACGTGTTGCAGTGCTCTGAAGCAATCTTTCTCCCTCCCCCCGCCCCTTATCCAGAAGCAGTGAGGAAGACTGGGGAGAGGTAAGAGGTGGATTTTTATCCCTCAATCCTACTGACACTCCCAGACAGGAGGCAATATAAAATTCAGGACTGTATTTTTTTTACCTCTGCTTACTTCTCTTTACGAGCAGCGCATAACAGAGCTCAACCTGCCTTGCACATTCCCAACTGCAAATCCACCGTGGAGCTTTGTTCCACCTCCAGCCATCCTTACAAGCACTCCTCCTGAATTAACTTTCACCTAAGGTTTAAAGTCTTTGTCCCACCTCAAAGCATCCAGACGATGTCAGTACTAATAATCAGGTTTGGGCTGTTGGAAGGAGATTCTGCTCCTACCATCAGCTGCATTTTTGCTACCATACTCCTGAGAGAATTGCTTCACCTCCCAAAAGGGCACCAATTTCCATGGGCCAATTCACACAGCTAAAGAAAGGAAAAAAACAGTGAGAATATGATTTCTCTGCCTTCCTACTGGGGCATACGCTGCTACTTCTCATCAGTGTGTTCTCTGCAGCATCTCCTGCTAAAATAAACGATGGGTCCCTAAACAGTCATTTTTGCATCTTTAGGCTTTCTCCCATTTTCAACAAAAGCTTCCTTCTGTCATATACATCCTGTTCCATTAACATGATCAAGAGAGGATCATGATGTTGTAATTTTATTGTGAAAATTACTCCAGAGTTTCAGCAGATCTGCTGGCTTCTGTACTTGAAGTTTACATCTCCCTGTGATTCAGTATTCTGTGTGGTTCAGCTTTTATACCTTTTAAACTCTGACCTAAGGTCAAGTGCAGTGGTCAAAATCAACTTCTTTTTCTGTATAGATCAGGTAAAGAGCTGGAACTACCAAGCCTGGCATGACTTACTTGTCAGGTTGTAGCTGTGGGAAGGTTTACTGGTGTGGTTTAAGTGAACTTCACATCAGCAAGAAAGGCCTGGGTTATGAAACAGACACAAAAGCTGGGTACATAGCTAGTGCCAGTGTACCCTATCTTACCAGGCCATCTGTGGGCAGCCAGAAAAATGCTGCTGCCTGCTAGTGCCCGCTGTGGTACTGATTTTATGCCACTGGCCAGTAAATAGAGACTGAGGTTACTGACTTGAGATGGAATAGATTAATGAGATTGATATCAAGAACAGAGTGGCATCGGTCAACAGTTTTCAGCTTTTTGGTGCTTTGAAGCAGATCAGACAAGTGTAGGAGTGGGAGATCTATTTCAAACAACAGTAAAACGACATCAGGTAATGTTTTTTGCACTCACAATAGCAGGACTTGGAATGTCATCTCCTCCTATCAACTGTTGAGAGGAACTTCCAGCACTGGAAAGCTGATTGACACAAGCTGGTTAACATGGGGAGTGGCGTAAGGCCATGGCACCATCTCTAATTAATCATGTTTATCCGTAACATCAATTTATGGAATGAGCAGCTTGAAGAAGCCTGAAAATAAACATGGTCTCATTTACTGGAAGATGAATCCCTGAAAATCCTGCTTGGTTTCTTAAGTTACTTGGCAGGGTTGTTCAATGCTTTGGAGGATAGAAGTAAGTCTGTAAGAGGTCAATTATTGTGGTATTTTGGCAGGAGGAGTTTGAAGAAAATTCCCCTTAAATCTGAGACTCATTTTCTCCTGGGTTCTGGGAAATTCTCCTTCTGACAGATTAAAGAGTAGTGCAAAATAATTAAAGTATGTTGGAATCACTAAAAGCAGGGGAAATTGGGCGAAAGGAAACTCTTGCTGAAGTGGTTTGGCTGCTGCCATCTAGGCAGCAATTAGTTCTAAGTGTACATATAGCAAAGTTCAGCTATTAGCACCTGGCACAGGTAAAACAACAGAAGCTGCAGCTGCTCTGCTTAGAGGTGCTCAGAGAACTTCAGATCTAGTCTAGATGGTACCAACTCATACCACCACAACCTATATTGATTAAAAAATGCTACTGAGTCTTTAGTTGACTCTGTGCTCTTCTAAACTGCAGATAACTTTTAGTCCCCTTCTTGAATTTGTTGCTCTGGCTTTTATGAATAATAAAAGAGATGGAGCAGCTAAGCAGGAATTGCAGGACGTGGCTTCTGATTATTGAGGTGATCATATCTAATATGAATCTATTCAGCATAGCAGTCCCCTGAAGGGCAAAGAGATGGAGGGACTATGAAAGATAAAAATGGGAATCCACCACCATCCCTAATTTTACCTTAATAATGGACCCATCAGAATTTCCTGCTGCCATTTCTTACTCCTGAAAAAAAAATAAAATTAAAATGCTACTGAATGAGACTTTATCTATTTAACTGAAATCCCAATCAGAAAACACATCAGAAGTATTTAAATGTTTCTAAAAGACTGTGAGAGTTTAGAACTTTTTTAATTCTTCCTTGGTGCCAAACTAAACTTTATATTCCATCTGGGGCACAGCAATATCACTCAGTTCAGCTTGCTCTAGTCAAATCAGTGCTTAACGGGTAAATTGGGCACTTGCAGTTTCCTCCCCGCTGTGAAGGTGTTGGCTGTTCAGAAGAGACATAGCCCTGATCACATTTCTTTTTCTCAGAAGCAAAGGCTGAGATTAAAAAAAAAAACCAAAGAAACAAACCCACCCAACTCCAACTCTGAGGAAAATCTATAAAGTGGATTACTATAGAGTACAGAGCAAATGACCTTCCCAAGTCAAAGCAGAAGCTGAAATAACCAATAATTGAAATGTCATAGGAGGAACTGAACTGGTAAGAAAAGGCAAATATTTAAAGATGAGACATATTTAACAAGTCACTGGATTAATTTCTCTGCCAAGTTCATCTGAAGCAAATATGCCTCTGTTTGATATCAGAGACAGGTAGAATCCAACTAACCTTTATGAGCATAAAACAACCTTGGAGGCCTCTTGAGACCAGAGCAGTTTTAATGCAGAAGTCTCATCAGCGAATGTCTATTTCCAAGTGAAGTAGATCCACCTTGGTGCTGAAGACAAAAAATCGCATTTCATGACAGAAGGTTATAATTGCTGTGCAAATAACTCTTCCATTTTCCCTGCTTTCTCTGAAGGCTCTGATGTTACAGCAGAATCCATCTCTTTTGTTACAAGCTAAGTATGAGATACTCCTGCCACTTGACATACACAAGATGTATTTCCCTTCCAGTAGCTGCTCTGAGTTTTGCTCTTCTCCTTCACTGGTTTCTCACCATCTCTCCTTTGTGGAAACAGCACTGTGATTAAGCCAGCAATCATACATTAAAATTGGACTCAGATTTCGAGCTGATTCCCTCTCTGTTTTCTTCACCTCCAGCCTAATTGCAAAGGCTAAGTGTATAGGTAAAGTGTATACTTTTTACGTATTCAAACCGCAGCATCCTTCAAATTATGAGCAACCTAATATTCACAAGGTTGGGTCATGGAATAATGCAATTTCTTCTTAAAAACAAGGGTGGAAATAGGTCTCCAGGCAGAGTCTGTCTGTACACTGCTTTGAAATGCTTAAGAATAGTGGGGTTGGACTTGATCTCTGGAGGAGGTCACTTCCAACCCCTATAAAGTTCTGTGATTCTGTTCTGCAAATCCCTCTTCCTTCTTATTCTTCCTAATGACAAAGTGGGAATTAAGCTGTTCAGTAGAAAGTGGACATGCCCCAGTAAAGATGGATGGATGGCTCCTGTTCAGTAGCTCCCTTCCCAATCTCTTGAAGCAGCCAGGATGTCAGAGTGCTGAGATGGTTAACCAAGGGCTGCACCTGTCATTTAGAATCATATAGAATGGTTTAGGCTGGAAGTGACCTCAAAGCTCAGCTAGTTCCAACCCCCTGCCACAGGCAGGGACACCTCCCACTAGAACAGGTCACTCAAGGCCTCATCCAAACTGGCCTTGAATACCTCCAGGGAGGGAGCATCCACAACCTCCCTGGCTTTCTGACCAAATGCCTGTGCAGACACTCCTGTAGGGCTGCTCCTGTGTCTGCACTGGCTCCTCTGCACCAGATCAAGGGAACCTATTTTCACTAATATCTGAAAGGTTCACCTTCAGTGCCTCTTTCACTGGACACACTTGTGGAATTAATATCTGTGTTAAACACTGCAAAACCTTACCCATATGTTTCAGTTCACCTTGCATTTTCTCTTTGTGTGTACCTCTTTTAAGAAGAAACAGAACTATACAGGTTATATAAACTAACAAGTGTAACCAGCAGATCATCTGCATGTACACCCTGTATGTGGCCAGTTCCTGGATTATTGTTATACTGATCAAATTCATGTGTTAAAAGAATATACAATACCCAGCACTCAACACATGACATTTTAGTGACTGAAAAGGGAAAAAAAATAATGTCTGCATACTGCAGTACTGTAGCAAATGACTCCATTGACAAGGTCACCATGCTAAATCAACACCATCCACACCACAGCCAGCTTCTCAGAGTCCTCTAATATTTGCACAGTGATGCCTGTAAAAAACCTCATTAAGTGGCAAACTCTTAAGGGGTTTTCTTCCTTCTTGCCTGTTTAATAAGCCTTTTTTTTTTTTTTAATTAAGAATTCAGTATGATTTTAATATCCACAGGAAAAAAAACCAGTTTGAGTGTTCTGTTTTTCCTGTGGTAACATGGCTAGCTGCACAAAGTGCTGCTCCTTCCTCTGTTCCATACATCATTGCATTTCCAGAGGCAACCAGACAACCCGGCCATTTCATTTGTAAGCAGAACCTAATTAGTTTGTTGTTTACAGTATATAAGTGATCAATAGCTTTTATTCTGGATCACACTGTGTCAAAGCTCTAATCACTGGTATTTAATATAACAGAGATACTGTAATAAAATCAAATGGGGAAAAAAAACCTTCAAAAAGTACGTACTGTTCTGGGGAGTTATTAGAATCCCTGATACTGCTTAAAATGTTTCATGTGCCGAATACAAACAAATCTTTTCAAGCAAGATTTGTGGATCAAAAGATGGACTGAGTAATTGTACTGTTTATGAATGTGTTTGCAAAATATTTTTAATTGGATAATGTCAGCCTTTAGAATTCTAACGCTCCGTTCATTAGCATTTCAATAGGTTATACCATCGACTCCTTTTGACATAAAAGAATTTGATTTATTTTCTAAATCATGAGTCTCATCATCTTTTATTTTTTTTTTCCCTTCCTGTTGTCACTAGTTTTCAATAATTTGATTAAAGCTTCTACAAGACTAGCAACAGGAACCACAGGAGCTTTACTGGTAGTGATGTGCCATGTATTTCTACTCCAAAAGCAGCTCTGCCGCCTTTGAAAGTAATCTGCAGTTTCTTATCAGCATCAGAATTAAAGAGTAATATTGTCTGATTGATTTGTTATGTTCAGTGGCACAGAGTACTGTAGACTATTCTCACATGCACAGTGCTTTGAAACCTATATAACATGACCATAATCAGGAGTACATAAATGAATGTCAGAACTTAGGAAAGTGTTTATTATTAGGCAGGAAATAGTTCAAAAGATGAACTTAGAATCATAGATTCAACCAGGTTGGAAGAGACCTCCAAGATCATCCAGTCCAACCTAGCACCCAGCCCTATCCAACTTGTCCGCAGGTTTAATAGTCTCTTACTAACACACCCTAACTTCATTGCAGTTTGTACTTTATAGTTGTGTTGCCAATAACTTCGGGGCATTTCAGAGCAGGATGGGACATGATTGTTAAGTCCCAGTGTAAATCTGTAAATTCAGCATGATGAACTCCTTGCTCAGTGAAGTTATCTTCCGCTTTCAGTAGAAACAAAACCTGATCACTGTTGGTCGTTTAGACGTAACTGCTTGTAACAGTCAACAAGCCATCACAGTAAGGTAGAAAGACAGCCCTTAGAAGAAATGCTGCCCATTTGATGACATTTAAAGCTTTAAAGAATTCCTTCCAGATACAGCAGAAAATCAACACGAATCAGCACAAGCTGTCAATATCACTGAACAAACAAACCAAAGTGGCCAAAATATGTATGATGGCAATACTGCCATCCAAGCCACTAAAACAATTCATGGAACTGGTTTTGCAAGCAGTTCATCATGTCAGCAGTGACAAGGTCTGCAGCAAGAACTACATCAGGGTGAGCGTGCTTGCTGCTGGGTTGCAATTGGATCAACCACCCTTTTGTTGTTGATCGTAGTAGTCTAAGAAATAAAGCACAGTTCAAGCTATATCCTGCTCCCTCTTTTCACCTCTGTAATGTTGTGATAAGCAAAGTAAGGCATGAAGCTGCTGTAACTTCTTGAGCTGACATTATCAGCTATGGATAAAGAGAAAATGCTGGTTTAGAGGAGCCAATAAATTGTATGTCATTTTTTATTAAACAAACAGTATAATAACTGGACTATGTTATCACAATGGAAGCATAGAAGACCACAGGCTGTACAGCTGAAACCCTGTAGCAAAATCTGTTTCTACTGCTTATCCTCGAATTTCAAGAAACATCTCTGTATCAAGCTTTCACAATGGCTGCTTCTTGTTAATGTAAAGGATCTTTACCTTTGTTAAGGCTAGATGATTATAATCAAAAGATAAATGTACTGTTAGAAAGTTCTATGCCACACTCTATGAGAATTTAACTGAAAGACATACATTATACCTGTATGTGAATTATAATGGCTTCTCAGCAGGGAATGCAGAACCACTTACAGTACGTAAACATTTAAGGAGGAAAACGCTAATACACTGAAAGAGTTGAACATCAGTAGCAATTTATCAAATGAAGAAGGTTCATAAAGTCCACTCTCTGGGAGAACATTCACCATTAGACAAAAGCCTGGCATTCTTGGTAGCCTGAAGTTCAATCAATTTGAAAACCAAAATCATTCAATGAGATAAATAGGATCTTAAGGAAACCGCCATCCTCCTCCTCAGGGAAAAGCCAGAACTAAAATGAGAATTATCAAAGTAATCCAAACAGGTTGCTTTACAGGCAAATTTACACACTGTCTCTTTAAAACACTGCATGCCCAAAAGCCTTTTGGGTTTGGAATGTAGCACTGCACCAAGTATTTCACAAAGCCTCTAAATATCACAAGAAGCTTTTTTTAGAGAGAAAGAAAGAAAAGAAAACAAAAAAAAATTCCAGCTGACTGAAACTGTTCTAGCCAGGAGTGCCTCAGCTTAGCTCCCAGACCTGGAATTCCAGATAAACAACAGAGGACAGGAAACAGATTTTTTTTTTTACATGTCCTTTGTAACGCAGCTACAAGACCACTGATGAGCTTAGGAACAAACAGAGTGAGAGTGCGAGTGTCATCAGAGTGAGCCGTGTGCTTAGATAGAAGCTTCTGGGCAGAGCCAGCGAATTTTCCGAAGATATGTGGCTGGTGGAGACTCCTGCTGTGTTCTCTTTCCCAATAGCATTCTGCAAGACACAATACTTTCCTTGGTCATCATCGCCTTGCCATGTGTGGCAAAACATTGACATTTACATTTATATCCTCCTGAAATGAATCTTTTGTTTGCTCCTGACCCACCCTCCACTGACGGTGCTATCACAGGTTGAAAGATATGAAAGGCATAAACCCAGATGGTAAAATATCAGCATTTCTGCAGTTAGATTAAAGGATAAAACCACCACTACTGGACAATTTAGAAACAGAAAAAATAAAAAAGAAAAAAAGAAAAACAAAAATAAGAAGAAAAATAAGAAGAAAAAGAAAAAGGAAAAGGAAAAGAAAAAGAAAAAGGAAAAGAAAAAGAAAAAGAAAAAGAAAAAGAAAAAGAAAAAGAAAAAGAAAAAGAAAAAGAAAAAGAAAAAGAAAAAGAAAAAGAAAAAGAAAAAGAA
>WAAF01006430.1:0-21136 GCA_013400475.1 Tricholaema leucomelas | reverse complement strand
AAGAAGAAGAAGAAGAAGAAGAAGAAGAAGAAGAAGAAGAAGAAGAAGAAGAAGAAGAAAAGAAAAATAAAAAGTTAAAAAAAGAGAGATTCAGAGAAGAGAGGTTGAGAGAGGTTCGGTTCAGTTCACAGAGGAGAGGTTGGGTGCAGTTGAGAGGTTCAGTTTGGAGAGGTTTGGTTCAGTGAGGTTTGGTCTGGAGAGGTTTGGAGGGGAGAAGTTCAGAGAGGAAGGGAGGGGAGGGGAAGGAAGAGGAGGGGAGAGAGGAGTGCACAGTGGTTCCCTGTGCAAACCTATCTTTTTTAAGTACAGGAATTTCTTTCAGCAAACTTAAGTTTATGATCCCAGTTTGTTTCAAAAAGCAAATGCAGGCCCTATAGAGAAAGTGCAGCTTCTGCACAGTCAACTGAACAACTCTGATAAGAAGTTCCTTCTGGATAAGAATAAACACAATCTAATCCATGGGATCAGAAAAGACAGCATTTCCCATCTTAGGAAACTTCCTTTGCATGCCTTTTTTGCTCCTTAATTGCTGCATTATTTACGTTTCTTGTCTTCTGTGCTACCAATAATTTACCAGCATGTACATGGAAAAGTGCAGACTGGCAGATTAAAGTGAACTCTCTAAGAGGGACATGTAGCAGGAATATTTCTCACTGCTATCATCATCAGTAAGAATTAAAACTCAACAGGAATAGTCACAGCAGTAGAACAATTTAGACAAGAATGGACCTCTAAGGTCATTAAGTCAAATCTACTCCATGCAAAGCTTTCCAGAGCCAGTCCACTTAGGATCTGAAAATCCCAAAGGATGCAGTCTCTACAGAGGCAAGGTGTAAGCTAGAAGTCCCCAGAAGGGCAGATACAAAAAATGAGTACAGAACATCAGTTTCCACAGCACTGACTGTCTGCAGAGCCAGGGAGTCACTCACAGATAAATCTTCATCTTCATTCTGATACCACTTGCTGGGACTGGCTAACTTGAAAGGCCTTGAGAGGCTAACTGCAGGAAGTAGTAAAGGCATGGGGGAAATTATCACAATATACTTCCTCATACTCAACCCTGGACATCTGCTTTTTGGAAACTGCCATGGACAGAGCATGGAGTAAGACAGATCACAGTTCTTATGACTAAGCTACAGCTACTAGGGCCTTCCTGTGCAAGCTGGCACAAGAGGTCAATGAATCTATTCGTGTCACTGCACTGCTTCCTCATGTGTTATTAGGCTTCATTCTAGTGTGTACAGGAAATTGTACATACTACTACCAGTACCCCAAAAATTAGGAAGAGATTATAAAGCTGTCATTATTTAGAAGAACTGGGAAAACCTGGACTGGTGAAGGAAAAGCTGAAAGACATGATCACATTCTCTTGGTGTCTCATGCCTGTACAGTAGGTCTTGCTCTAATGCCTAGGCTGTGTACTTACACAGTGTGAAAAATAATTTATGCACATCAATAATTATTAAACTTCCTGAGAGAATCAGTACAAAGAATACAGACTGACAGACATAGAACCTGATGTAATGTTTATGTCTGAAAGGGAGTCTTGAAGGTCAGGCTCAGCAGACTACTCAAAGAGCACTGGGAGGTTCATGTCTCTTGAGGCTGTCAATCTGTCTCCTGACGTGCGTGCATCACATCTCCTGATGTGAACATGACTTCATGCCCCAAATTGGTCATTTTTGTTAGCTGCACAATGATGTCCACTATGCTTCTGTTTATTTGTTAAAAGCCACACCAACTTATGTTCCTGCAGATTATTACCTAATTATACTTGCTCAGCGCAGTGGTAATTACCATGGGATCTGCCTAAACATGTACTACATACCTATTAAAATATAAAGTCAGCAGAGGCCACTGAGCCTGGCTCTGGGTTTTTGAGTAAGATCATTCTTTAATATGCTATGTGCCCAAACATAACAACGCTAACAAGACTTTGGTGTGAAGTAAGGCCATTATAATCTTGACAGACTTTTAAGGTTTTTCCATAATAGGGAGACACTTGTGCTGCAAAATATACAGCATCCACACTCTTACCTCATTAAGACAGAGCTCTGCATCTACAGATTCATTGGATTTCCGCCTCTTCTGTGCCTAAGAACAAATGAAAAAATTACTCCCTGCACAACTGATACAAACAGCAGCACAAAACACTCAGATAAATTCTTGTGGTTTGTTGTACTCCTAAAATTTCAAGAGCCATTTGCCCAGGATTAGCAAATAAACTCTACAAATGTAACTCTGTCTCATCTAGTAACGTCCACATTCTGATTGGAATTTACAGCAAAACTTCAAACAGTCAGTTAAGGTTGTTCAGTAATTACAGTGATGAGTGCTATCAGCTGTAGATAACATGGCATGCTCTCTGGCCCCTTAAAAATGGTGCCGGATGTTCATGAGAAGAAATTAAACATGACAGTTAATAATTACCATAATATCACTGCGTAAGGGCAATGGTTTCAAACTAGAGAGGAACAGATTTAGATTGGATGTTAGGAATAAGTTTTGCACCACCACGAGGGTAGCGAAACACTGGCACTTGTTGCCCAGGGAGGTAGTTGAGACCCCATCGCCAGAGATATCCAAAGTGAGGCTCGACAAGGCTCTGGGTGACTTCTCTAGTGGAGGATGCCCCTGTTGACTGCAGAGGGGATTAGACTAGATAAACTTTGGAGGTCCCTTCTGACCCAGACTATTCTATCATTCTATGATATTAAACAAAACCCTTTAGTTTTAGGAAAATATACAACACAGGAGCATTTTAGCCTTAATGACTCTTGCAATTTCTCCTACTATTACTACAAAAATACAAACACTGTGGGAATGCAAAGTGAAGAAGGATGTGGGAATGGAGTGAAGAAGGATAATAACAAGCGGATGCTGACCTTGGTTCCCACCAGCTGCTGGCTAACTTATCTCAGAAGGGATAGATAATGGACACCTCGTTAATGAAGGAAACAAGGCGTGGTTTATGCTGATGGAGTGGGTTGTCCTGGACTAATTATGCCAATGTAGGCATCTGCCTTGTGGCCTTAAAGGTATTTATTGAGAGCCGAATGATCAATAAATGTCTCTGGCATAATTCACATTGAATCGTCTGGAGTCCATGTGGCATTGCCTTTGATCACACTGATATATGAGGGCCTTGATCATGTTTCCCGTGGCAAGCTAATCAGGGTTTCTGCAACACCTGAGACAAAACAGGTGTTTTGCAACAAAACATGATTTTAATATGTTGCACAGCTGCCACAGAGACCCTTCTGAGAAGTTATAAAAAGAACATTTAATGTATATACCTGTAAACTAAAGTGAGTTGTTCATTTATATTGCATTCCCAGATTATTATACAGGGATATTTAGGATGACCAAAAAACTACTGTGTGCTCTCCACACTGACACAAGTAAAAAGCATTTCTGGTGTCAGCATTATACAAAATCAGAGGAAGAATTACAGAATCACAGAAGGTTAGGGGCTGGAAGGGACCTCGAAAGATCATCCAGTCCAACCTCCCTGCCAGAGCAGGATCACCTACAACAGATCACACAGGAATGCATCCAGGAGTACCTCCAGAGAGGGAGACTCCACAATTTCCCTGAGCAGCCTGTTCCAGTGTTCTGCGACCCTCACAGGGAAAAAAAAAAATCCTCATATTTCCATAGAAATTCCTCTGCCTCAGCTTCTACTCATTGCCCCTTGTCCTGTCATGGAGCATCACCACCCTGGCTCCATCCTCTTGGTACTCATCCTTTACATATTTATAAACATGAATGAGGTCACTTCTCAGTCTTCTCCTCTCCAAGCTGCAGAGCCCCAGCTCCCTCAGTATCTCCTCATAAGGAAGATGTTCCATTCTATTCATCATTTTTGTGGCTCTGTGCTGGACTCTCTCAAGCAGTTTCCTGTCCTTGAACTGGGGGGCCCAGTTGCAACCTCAGCAGGGCTGAGTAGAGGGGAAGGAGAACCTCTCTCAACCTACTAACAACAGCCCAGAAGGGCATTGGCTTTTTTGGCCACAAGAGCACATTGCTAGTTCATGGCCAACCTTCCATCCACTAGGATCCCCAGGCTCTTTTCCCCTTCGCTGATTTTCAACAGGTCAATCCTCAACCTATACTGATACTTGGTGTTGTTCTTTCCCAGGTGCAAGACTCTACACTTGCCCTTGTTGAACTTCTCCCTGCCCAGCTCTCCAGTCTGAAAAAGTCTCTCTGAATGGTCTCTCTGAATGGCAGCGCAACCCTCAACATGAGCAACTCTTAGAACAAGTCTTGCATTTACACAGTAGAACTACTGACTGCACTGAGCACACCTGATACAGCCACCTGGAAGTTCTGTTAGACTTGCAATTTATTTTCCTGAAAATTACGGATGTGAATCTCATTGTTCCATTCATTTTACACTGCAGAAGCTCTGGTTTGGGCAGAAATGTCTGGACTAAGGCTGATGTGAGAAAGTGCTGAGCATTCTAATTTCATACCCTGAAAAAGTTCACTTCCATATACAGCTATTTTATTTTATATCCAAGACCTATGGATACAAAAGAGTCTTCAACCTAATTAATTATTCTGGAAACCAAATGAAGGAACTGAACTGTACCAGGCTGCTTTTCATGATACTGTAATATTAATAAATAGATATATTAGAGACAGCTGAAAAAACCTAAACCAGCTGAGATTTAAGAGTAAGACAATTTAGCCCTAGCAAGAATTCATACTGTATATATGTTGATAGTTCTGTGACAAAAATAATAGTAGTATGTGACAAATAATAGCTCAATTAATTAATAAACACTCTGTGAAGTCTCTCTCACACATTTCCTTTCTTCTAATTAGTAGAAGAAAATTACTGAGAAGCACCACTGTTGAAGTGGATATGGTAAGCATAAATCGAACTAAGGAAATGGAAAAACACATACCTGAAAGTAAGTTTGCTACAAGAAGGCACAATACAATGAAGACTTCCTGCTATGTTTGCAGGCTTGCAGTGCTGCTGGTGTTTACAGAGGTTAGAAGCTTCCTATAATGGTAGCTGGGGACATTCTAACTTCTAAATGGCTAGCTCCAAGGAGGCAGGTAAAGGAGAAACAGAATTTTTGTCCTGATTGTTTTTTTTAACACCTAAGCAACCATTGTACATTGAACTGGAACGTGAAGCTTCAGATGAGGGCTCAGGTTCAGAGGTCCAGATCTTGACAGTGTAAATTGCAAGGATGTACAAGCCTCGTGTGTGTTTGTCTGTCCTTCAGGGCTAAATTTCCTACTCCATCCAGACAAGCAGCTGTCTGTTGGAAACACTGCTTTGGCCTCAACACTGAAGTCAGCATTTAAATTCCATTCTTATTGTGCTTCTCATATGAGAAAAGAGGAAAATATCATTACTTTGTCTATACGCAGTAAAGTCTTCATTTAGTTCATTCAGCGAGATACACAATAGTGTGCAGCAGCTAAACCCCCTTTTTCCTTTGAGAAGGCTACTTTAAGGGCAAAATCGTGCGCTGGAAATAAAATCAACACACACACACACACACAAAAGCTTTTCAATGGCATTGATCAATACACCTTGGCTTTCATTTGGGAGGTAATAGTCCTCTCTATCCATATACTTATTGTAATCCTTCTAGCATCCACACCACTTATTCACATGTTTCCTGCATTATAAAGTCCTCCCTTTCTTAGAACTGAAAAGGTTATTTTAATAATCAGGCAGGCTTTTCTCTTACCAAAATAGAAGAAAGGGCAGCATCTTTCCTTTAAAATACTGCAAAACTGCAACCTCTATTGGTGGGGGGGAAGGTGAAGGCAGAGCAAAGAAAAAAAAAGCCAAGCCCAAAAAACTATCATTTTTGAGGATGAGATGAGACATTATATGCCAAGTTTCCAATTGGAAGAGTACATTTTTACTGTTGAGCTATAAACCTGTAAAAAGTGGTTATAATGGAAATGCTGGCATGGGCCACACTACTATAATACAGGAGTGCATCACTAAATCACAAGGAATAGGAAAAAAAACCTGAACCTGTTGAACAGAGTGCTACAGAAAATGTATGGCTTTTAATTACAAGCTAAGGGGAAAATTCTTAGTGCCCTGCTCCTGAGCAGAAACGACACTACGTGTACCTGTCTCTGTGCTACACAGCCACTCAGCACCTTACCAGAGTTAAATTAGCAGGGCTTGCAGGCTCTGCACACAGACCAAGAGATATTTACTTCGTAGCATCTTCCATTATCCTAACACAATTAAACAACAGAAGTGTGTGCCCGTCAGGCACTGCTGCAGACAATCCTGGCAGGGAATATGTGGGAAATGAGAGTTGTTCATTAGGGCCGCTGGGATGATCAGAGGGTTGGAGCGGCTCTGATATGAGGACAGGCTGAAAGAGTTGGGGCTGTACAGTCTGGAGAAGAGAAGGCTCCGAGGTGACCTTACTGTGGCCTTTCAGTATCTGAAGGGGGCCTACAAAAAAGCTGGGGAAGGACTTTTCAGGATATCAGGGAGTGACAGGACTGGGGGGAATGGAGCAAAGCTGGAGATAGGTAGGTTCAGGCTGGGTGTGAGGAGAAAGTTCTTCATCATAAGAGTGGTGAGAGCCTGGAATGGGTTGCCTGGGAAGGTGGTTGAGGCCCCACGGCTGGAGGTGTTTAAGGCCAGGCTGGATGGGGCTCTGGCCAGCCTGCTCTAGGGTAGGGCGTTCCTGCCCATGGCAGGTAGGTTGGAAATAGATGATCCTTGTGGTCCCTTCCATCCCTGACTGATTCTATGATTCTATGCCAGATGTCAAAGATTCTAGCACCTGAAGGGGGCCTACAAGGAAGCTGGGGGTCAGTGGGGCACTTTCTACAAGGGTTTAGCAGGGGTCCTCAAACTTTTTAAACAGGGGGCCGGTCACTGTCCCTCAGACACTGTCAGGGGCCAGACTATAGTTTGGTTCCAGCCCAGTAGTGTCGGGGGCAGGACTATAGTTTGGTTCCAGCCCAGTCCCGGCGGGTGCTTGGGAGGCCTGCGAGCAGATTAAGTGTCAGGAAGTGGCTGCTTGGTTTCCCCCCCAACCCCCCGCAGAGGGGTTCTGTAAATACCAGTGAGGCGGACTGAGGACCCTGGGGGGCCGTATCCAGCCTGCGGGCCGTAGTTTGAAGACCCCTGGTTTAAGTGACAGGACGAGAGGGAATGGACTGAAGCTTGAGGAGGGCAGATTTAGACTGGAAATCAAGAAAAAGTTCTTTACAGCGAGGGTGGGGAGACACTGGAACAGGTTGCCCAGTTGTAACGGCAGGAGTGGGATGTATTCCAGAATGAATACCATTTATCAATTTTGGTATTTAGCAGTATCACCACAGACCATAATTTTTAATAATAATAGGTTTCTTGCACAATTATGGACAGTATTACACAGAGAAGGAAGAATAAACAGGGAATGTAGAACACTTAAGAACTAATAACTAGCACCAATGTAACAAACATTAACTGCTTAGGAAAGAGAACCTTGAGGTTAATATGCTGCTCGCCCTCAAGGGAGACCTGAGAGGCTCCTTTCTGCTAAGGCAGAAGGCACAATAGAATTCAGTTAGAGAGAGGCTTATGAATATTTACTCACAAAGTATTACATCAAAGCTCTGATGGTCAGAACAGACTGAGGCAGAGCAGTGCACGTTGTCAGGGCAGAGTCCCCTGCTTGCAGCTTAGCTCCATTTATATTATTTGCCCGAGTGCAATGGCTCCCTGGCCACAGAGATTCACCAATCAGAATGGCACTTTGCCAAGCTGACCAGATTAGGTGAAACCAGGGCTTGCTTACCCTTATTCACTTTGGGAGGGGACATAATGGCTCGAGTCTTTGTTTCCCTCCCACCTTTGCTTCCCCCATCAGCAGAAGGGTGAAGCGAGCCAGGCTGCGTTTTTGGCCTATTAGCCTCCAATGACACCAGGGCGGTTGTGGGTGCCCCCTCCCTGGAGGTGTTCAAGGCGATGCTGGACAAGGCCCTGAGCAACGTGGGCTAGTTGAAGGTGTCCCTGCCCATGGCAGGGAGGAGATGGAATTAGATGATCTTAAAGGTCCCTTCCAATTCAAACCATTCTTGGATTCACTGCCACATCCCCATCTCAGGTATCCTACATAGAATGATAGAATCAACCAGGTTGGAAGAGATTATCCAGTCCAACGTATCACCCAGCCTTAGCCAATCAACTAGACCATGGCACTAAATGTCCCATCCAGTCTTTTTCTGAACACCTCCAGGGATGGTGACTCCACCACCTCCCTGGGCAGCCCATTTCCATGCAAATCACTCTCTCTGTGAAGAACCTCCCCCTAAATCCAGCCTAGACCTCCCCTGGCACAACTTGAGACTGTATCCCTTTGTTGCTAGTTGCCTGGGAGAAGAGACCAATCTCCACCTGGCTACAGCCTCCCTTCAGGTAGTTGTAGACAGCAATGAGATCACTCCTGAGTGCCCTCTTCTCCAGGCTAAACAACTCCAGCTTCCTCAGCCTCTCCTCACAGGGCTGTGTTCCAGGCCCCACACCAGCTTCATTGCCCTTCTCTGGACACGTTCCAGTACCTCAGCATCTCTCTTGAATTGAGGAGCCCGGAACTGGACACAGTACTCAAGTGTTGAGTACAAGGGAAGAATAACCTCCCTTGTCCTACTAGCCACACTGTTGCTGATACAGGCTAGGATGCCATTGGCTTTCTTGGCTACCTGGGCACACTGCTGGCTCATCTTCAGCCTACTGTCAGCCAGTACATAGTTAACACACAGACAAGAAGGTACCTTCAATTGTGCTTGAAGCACCTAATTCCACAGCACTAAAACAGCCCCCTCACCAGTCTCAGTGCCCTTCTCTGGACACATTCAAGCAGCTCAGCAAAAAGAGATAATCATATTCAAGCACCTCCAGATGAGCTCAATATCTTATACATTACTCACACAAGCCTCATTTGGGCCTTCACAAGCTTTAGCTTTTAATATTCAAAGTATAGTGCTGGGCTTAGTCAAGGGCTGGTAGACAAATTAACTGCATGCCCAGAAATAAAGACAAATCTCATGACCAGAAGCAAATTTTTACTTATTTATTTCCTAAAGAGAAAAGAGAAACAGGACTGGCAGTGAAGCTAGTTGTAGTGTTATGAAAGAACGAATACTGCATAAAGAGATATTCCTCCTCCAGACACAGGACTCTGTGAACCTTCACGTTTCTTTCTAATCTCAATGGCTCCTAGATGAACTCAATCATATGTCCTTGCTCTGACACATCCCAACCAGATCTTCTCTTGTCCTGCACTTAATAACTACCATAACATCCTGCCAAACTTAGTTGCTCCCTGCTTTCCAGTCCCCTGATCTCTCTGCCTGCAGCCTCTGTAGACACTATAGCCCTGGATTTATTCCCAGAAACGCTATCATGCAATTATGCATCCAGCTTCTATAAATCACGGCACTACATGGTTAATAAATGCATTAAACACTGCAGCAGTATCTCACAAGGAGTCAGTACACACATTATTTATGGCTTGTCACCCAGCAGTATTTTTATATACCTACTACAGCATGCATGTTTGTGTTACAGCAAGGGAAAGGTCTGACTGGGGACAGCTCCAAATGGAGGTGAGCTTTAATTTGGAAGGAGGAGAGAAGAACGAAAAGGGAAACAAATTCATCAGACATGAAGACAGACAGGCACAGAGTGAGCATCCAAACTCAGAAACCAGTCCTTTGCTATTAGCTACTGGCTTTGGGTCTTCTGTGCTTTCTGGAATGTACTTAGACATTACAGTGAGAGACACCAAAAGTATCATTACAGCAGACACCTTTTATGTGGGTTGTTTTTCCAGCTAATTTTAATGAGCAGGCCTTTGTCCTCTCCTGAGATGCCTGATTAGTTATGCCCATATTAACTTCTTCTTTCCAAAGAAGAGGGACAAATCCCCCAGAATACATCCTCCAAATGACCAGGCTTCTGAAGTAGCTGCAACAAATGAGAGTGCTTGCTATTTTTGTTCTTTTCTTGTGTTGATCAGAGAGATTTACTATGCAAGTAACCTGTAACTCTAAGAGCAGGGCACACAAACAATAAGCAGAGAAACACACAGACTGTAAAAATGCAATCAGTTTAACCCTTCTGCTCTCGCTAAGCAGTGGGTGCATCTATCACAGCTGTCGATAGTATTTTCTCATTAGCACGGTGATACTATGCCATACTGGAGTAGTATAAATTACTTTCAACAGGAAAGAAAAGCAAAGTGTGGGTCAGAGACACAGGCCACTACAATAAGAATGCAATTCAGCACAGAGTAATTTAAGACTCATACCATACAGCCAGGCTGCAAAGCTATGCACGCTATAAAAAGCAGCTTTGTACAATCCTATAAAGAAGTAGTCAAACCTTTCTTCTGCCTTTTTTTTTCCCCTCTCTGCTTTCTTATATTCTCTGAGAATCAGCCCTCAAGATGCAAGGTTGGGGTATGAAATTTTCAGTCATCATTCTGCATAAAAGCAGTACAGTGCTGTCAATCCCACTTCACACAGGGAAGCAAGTATCTTTTAAAATAAGCATTGCTAGGACCCTGCTGGCACAAGTCTTGAGAATCACATCCCAAGTTTTTCACCTAAGAGACATTAAATAAAGCAAGGCAATTATCCTCTTGTGCCCAAATATGCACTGGGGGAATCACACACAGATTTTTACAGGCTGCAGGTACAGTGCAATGAACATTTTATCAGCCAATCCCTACAGATCCCATCACCTCCCAGCCCCTAGACTCTGTTCCCCACAGTTTTATATCAGCCATAGTTTGTTCCCATTCTCCTACAAGTGTATGGTCTGGTTTTCATGTGCCTGGGCAGGGTGGCAGAGCACAGGCAGTCCTTTGGGCCCAAGCATCCTCTGGTTTGCCAGTTCAAGCATTCAGAAATCATGAGTTAGATCTCATCGAAAAGCAGCAGACAACTGCTGAGTGGGCAACACTGTACAGTGCCAGATTACCTTCACAAAGCTCTGGCTTTCTTAAGGGGACACACATGCATTAAAAAAGTCCCCTTACCCTACAGCATTCATAGATTCTTTATGGGTCTGTGTACTGAAGCATCAGAAACGTGGGATGGAAGGCAACCTCAAAGCAGAGAGGTTAATTTTCTGGTCAGGAAAGAGAAAAAGGGATGGTAGGTCTCCTGAGACCATTTCCAAGCACTCCTTCAGGAGGAAAGGGGACTGAAAAGAACTCTTTGCATCAGAGAAAGCATGAGGAATCTTCTGGGAAGAGAGGCTGGGACAGACATAGATTCCTGTTGGCTAGAGTCAGCTTTTCAGCATTTTGGTCACCAACTAGGGAGCACTGCTCAGTCTCTTCTGGACAGGGCAGGTGGGCTGGGAGCAATGGCTCTTCCTCAGGCCACTGGGTAATGATGGAGTGATTTAGTCCTGCTCTAGCAGGCATCCAGTGCAGATAATTGTGTCTCTTGAAAGTTAGCAGCAGACCTTACTTTACAAATATGAGAAACAGGCCTATGAGTTTTTCAAGTCCAATACAGGTAGAGGAAATCCTCCCTCCAACTTCAAGTCCCAAAATGATGAGAAAATTTGACTAGTGGGGTAAGGTTAGGTTTAGGGTAAGGTGTGAGGCTTGAGAGTAGTCCTCCCAAAATAAGCAGAAGCAAGTGTGGAAAGAAGGAAAGCTGACCTGTAGTGGATGGATTATTGCTGGACCACTCCCCCCATCCTTACGCTAGTAAAGATGAGACCTAATTAAGCCCCATCTCCCACTGCACTTATATGGCTGAGCCAATACAGCACACAAACTGCCTAACTGCAATCTTAAATCTTTTATAAAAAACAGATCCTATCAGAGACACCAAACTGATCAAACAGCTTACAAGGACCAGACACAGAGATCTTCAAATATTTATTTCAAGCAATTAGTCTCCTAGTGAGCACAGCACTAAATATGACACCCAGCCAAGACAACTGAACTGACTGACTTACCTTTCATGGCAGTACAGCAACTTGCTAACAATTGTGTTTTCATGTTCAGTCATTCATTTATCTGAGTTTATCTGAATTTCTGTAGTCCTAGATTCTTGTTTCCTATTTTTAGGAGATATTATGCAATTCTCCTAATATGGTCTTTTTATGGGTTTGCCTCAAGCAAATATTTTTGCATTAAGAAGGGCAGAGGAGAAAACAGAATACTAAAAATTGTAGACAGAATAAGTTTTGTTAGGTTAATATCTCAATGGCTTAGGCTGCCTAGGTCTTCTCCTTCTTTCACCTTTTTTTTTCCTCCTCTAGTTATAAAACTAAACAGACATATCATTCACAGAATCACAGAACAGTAGAGGTTGGAAGTGACCTCCAGAGATCATCGAGCCCAACTCCCCTGTCAAAGCAGGATCCCCTAGGGTAGTCTGCACAGGAATGCGTCTAGGTGGGTTTTGAAAGTCTCCAGAGGAGAGTTGAGATTTTTCTTACTAAACCTCATTTGCCTGGTGATGCAGCATAACTATCACCCCAGTGTCATACCTAGCAGTTGCAGGTAGCATGTGGCTGTCAGGCACCGAACAGCTTCTGAAAAATGCTGCCTCAACGCAAAGTCATTACAATCTCAGTTAAAAGACATGCTCAGCTTTTAACTTTGAACAAACCTAAGCCACTGAAGAACTACAGATCCCACAGCACTTTCCCAGACTGAAGTGTGTGCCCTTGCATGTCCAAATATGCAAACCAGGTTGTTCTGTTTGGCAGCAGACGAAGTACCCACCTCCCCTATTAGACCGGGCTACGTGGTGCATCGGAGTGTGGTGTAAACACTCCTGAGCAGCTGTCAGCCACGGCTACTTGGGGACTAAAAGCAGTTCAGCCAGAACAGCACAGGCCTGCCTTGCACTAATGAGCCTTGAAACCAAGCACCATGAGCATACAGCTACAGCACCTCTACGCCACATCTCACACCTCCAAGTGTGCCTTGGCTGGCGGGCAGCTGCTCTGCGCTGGGCAGGCATGCACTAAGCCTGCTCCTCAAAGGCAACTTTCCCTCCACACCCAGCAGGTGACAGGACAGTGTTGGACTGGGACTCTCTGCTAAGAAAGCCTCACAAGCTAACAGTAGAGCTGCAGGGATATATCTCAATAGGTGTCCTGGTAGGGCATAAATCCTGCCAGACTGGTTTGACCCTTGCTCTCCTCCTCCTGTTGTGGGTCCAGGAGTTGAGTGGATGAGCAAGCAATGGAGGGTCTGGCCCCAGCAAACCTATGACCTGAGGGCTAGAAGCTTAACACCACCATGTCAGGTGTCTTGTGCTGCCCCTCAATGTGCCTGTGTAGCCCCACGAGGCACGAAGCTTTGAATTCATTGGCCTAAACAATGATGCTCATGCCTATTGGGCAGTTTCACTTTCAAAACAACATATGTAATGGGGGTGAATTAAAAGCCACACTTCTTCACCTCTCCACCGTGAGGAGCGTCCCATTTGCAGCTTGTTTAACTGGGAACTGCGGCAGCCAGGTGTTTGCAGCTTGCATCAGCAGCCTAGCAGCAACCCAGTTCTCCTCTCCTTCCTTCTGCCTGGAATATGTTGTATTTTTACCCTGGGATCACAATCGTGGGTTTTCAAAGCATCTTTGCACAGGAAACTTACTAAGGGATCACTGCATCGTGAGTACACAAGCTAGAGTTAATCCTAAGACCCCAGAAGCACAGTTAGTTCCGTGTTCCCATTTACTGTTTGATTCTGTTTTAGTAAATACCCTTTGTGCAACTACTTCCTGTTGACTCCAAAAGAATCTTAGGGAATTTTCAAACATGAATAATAAAAAAATAATACTCATAGTGAAATTAATATTTGTATTTGATTATTAATTTCTACAATAACAGTGATGCTTGCTGCATTGGTCAGCCTCATGAAACACGCAAGTCTGAGCTTTCAGTAGGTGGAAGAGATTAAGCAAACCATGTCATGTGTTGCCTCTCTACTCGGGCCAGCAGGACCAGGGGTGGTGTCCTCTGGTTCTGCAGCTGGAAGGAAAGATCAGGCAAGCTTGCTTGAGCATCAGGCTACATGAGGCCTTGAGCGCTGAGCATTACGGAAGCTACTCTTTGCACTGTGCCAACCTTAAGCAAGAGCTATTACTGTTGGTCCCTTGAGCACTGCATTCACTCATACATTTTAAAAAGGAAAGGAATAGAATGACCATGAGCATCTGCTTTTGGTTAAGTGACTAAAAACGTTTCAGACTTTTCTCTTCATTAGCTGTATGTGTACGTGTGCACGCACTGTGAGTACCGACACAGTTACACACAGAAGGCAAGCACAGAAAGCCTTAAAAGGATTTGGAAGACACTTCAGACAACAAGCAACTTCACTGCAATTACAGGGAAGCAAAAGCAAAGGCTGCAGATGCTAAAGTAACCTCGCACAGAAAGCTGGAAGAAAATAACTACTTAGCTGAGCACCTCTTACACAGCTAAGTCCTCCCCTCCTCAGTGCTTATATGTCTCAAGCCCAACACATTCATTTCCTTACCCCTGCAGTTATGTGGCTACGTCTGCACCCAAGTCTGGTTCAATCACATGATTTAGAGACTGTTGGGTCTTTTTTTTCTTTTAAAGTAACTCACTCCTGACCAGCTGTGATTTGGATTAAACGGTGAACTTTGAATTTTTGGCACAACCAGCTCTCCAGAAGTGCCCCTGAAATAAACATTTTAAACATTTTCTCTCTCTTCCTCTAACCCTTTAGCTGAGCTCTGCAGGTGCACAGATGTATCCTCAGGACTGGCATGACTGAAATGTTAGAGAACTTGAAGCTGTACTTGCCTCAATATCTATATATACATCTATATATATATTTAGCACTGAAAATACCTTTCAGAACAAAAATATTGAAGAGTTATATTTCTTTAAAACAATGCACTCAAATTTATCAAGGTTACCAAATTTATCTTATTTTTCTATAAGAAAAACAGGTTATGGCACACTGCTTTTGACAAGCAGTTATTCCCCAAGAACTCAACCAGATCCACTTGCACAGCATGAAAAATTTCACCCAAACAGTCAATGTTTTGGCAAAGCTCAAAGTTGCTGCATACAGGATTTTTTAAAATGCAAAATGCAAGACAAGTTCAACTTCAAGCATAGCTGCTGGCTGTGTCTATAATAACCTATTTTTATCTTCATTAGAATATATGCTTTTATGTTGCTGTAGAAAGGTATTAAAATTCACTGTGAGTATTTTTGATTCACAAATTCTGATAGCATTTTGATTTCTGGAAGGGAATTAATATCACACAATTCTGATTGCTGGCATTTTCTTTTCTACAACGAGCATATGCTTCAATAGATCTAAGTCATAACTGAAAAAAAAGAATCCCTTCATCCAGTTGGTCATCTCCACAGATCTCCATTAGCTAAGCTAGACCTTGGTCTGTCCTGCCAGCTTCCTAAACATTATTAAAAGGCCCTTGCAGTATGGATCTTAAAAGTCAATATTTGGGAGAGACTTTGCCGTGGCATCCTACATTCACTCCTTCCCTGCTGAAGTGGGACTGAAGGAGAGAAAAATCATCCCTTCCCAAAAATACAAGTGAAACCCTATCACTTTCTCCTGAATGGGCTATACCAGAGTGGACTAGAACAGGTAACACCATAGTGGCCTTTCCCATATCTGTGATTTACACCTGAACACTGTTCTCACAACAGCCGGCCTGTAGTTAAGGAAGCTATCCAATTGCAGGGTCCTGCATCTGGGTGGAGGCAAGCACCAATATAGGCTGGGTAGTGACTGGCTTGAGAGCAGCCCTGAGGAAAGGGACTTGGTGGGCAAGAAGCTCAATATGCGCTGTCAGTGTGCTCTTGCAGCCCAGACAGCAACCAAAGCCTGGGCTGTAGCAAGAGAAGTGTGGGCAGCAGGGTGCGGGAAGTGATCCTGCCCCTCTACTCCTCACGGGTGAGACGCCATATAGAGTACTGCATCCAATTCTAGAACCTCTATTACAAGAGAGATGTGTTGGAAGGTGTCCAGAGAAGTGCCACGAGGATATCAGAGGGCTGGAGCAACTCTCCTGTAAGGACAGACTGAGAGAGTTGGGGCTGTTCAGTCTGGAGAGGAGAAGGCTCCAAGGTTACCTTACTGTGACCTTCCAGTACCTTAAGGGACCTACAAGAAAACCTTTGAGGATGTGAGGTAGTGATATGACTGGGGAGAATGGAACAAAGCTAGAAATGGGTAGATCCATACTGGATGTTAGGAAGAAGTTCTCCAGCATGAGAGTGGTGAGACCCTGGAACAAGTTGCCCACGGAGGTGGTGGAAGCCCCTCCCTGGAGGTGTTTAAAGCCAGAATGGATGGGGCTCTAGACAGCCTGATGTAGTGTGAGGTGTCCCTGCCCATGGCAGGGGGTTGGAATTAGATGATCCTTGTGGTCCCTTCCAACTCTGACTGATTCTATGATTCTGTGATTCTATGATGCTATGAAATAAGCAGAGAAAACACTTGTGTAAGAGGAGTCTGCAGAATCATGGCCTTTATAGAAAGGTGCCTTAGTCCTTACTGCCCAGTGGGAGTTCTTCCTGACCAGGCAGCAGCAAGTGAAAATGAAAAGTAACTTCCTGCATACATGGCCTCAAATTTGAGATCAGTGGGAAGTACTGAGAGTTTTCTTCCATCGCTGAAACAGAAAGCATTGTTGATTTAAGATGTTTAACAATTATAACCCTATTAAAACAAATCTGAGCCTATAATAACCAGATTATTATATGCAAATAATTACCAGATTATGCAAAATTGTATTCACAGGATAAGGTCTCATTTTGTTTCATCACACAAATTATTCACAGAAAGACAGAAGGCTTAAATTTCTGTTTATGCCTAATAAGCCAGAAACCATAAATAGATGAATGCTACTAACGCGAGTAATGGAGATCAACAGGATCACTTGGGGTGTATTTTGCAAGGTTTCCATGCTCAACTGGAAGAAGCTTTTGAGGATTTGTTGTGACTAGTTTGCCTACTTTTTGAAGTTTCATGCTGTGGCAGACTGGCTAGTCTAGAGGATTATTAATGGGTTATACAGCCTTGTATTCTGCGGTAGCTGGTTTAATCTAGCTCGGGTCAATACTCACACAACTAGTCTGCAGTATTTCTGAAATGAGGAGGTGGTTCTGGAGCACTTTTTCTCTGAAGAGGACAGGTTCAATGCACAAAAGTGGCACTAATTTGCACCTCAGGCAGTGCACTTCACCAGAGAGACTGAGGAATAACTGGGATATAGGTTTATAACATCACAAAGCACTCGGGATGTTTCCACATGCCAATCAATTACCTTCCTGTGAGATAAACCACTCAGTCAAAAAGGGACAGTCCTCCTCTACCCCCAGATTTTTCCAGCTCCATTACAAAGTCCATAAGAAAAATCTTGAAGGTGCCTTGTGGCAGCAAATTTTAACATCCTTTAGTGGGCCTCGAGAGAGAGATTAGAAGGTTTCACCTAGAAAAATATCTTGAGAGTGCTACCTGAAGAAAATCTTGACTGATGAGGACTGGCAGCAAATATTTCCCTGAGTGCATAATGATTGTATTAATAGTGCTGGAATGAGCTGAGGCAAGTAGAAAACAGACCAAGTGAGCAGTGTTTTCTGTGATCTACCTACTCAGATCCATCTAACACTCGCAAGCATCAGCTTTGTTTTACTAGCAAGTTTCACTGTCAATATGTTGTCATCAAGTTTCCAGAGAGGAAGCATTCCAAAAAGGTACATCTGGTGTGTGTTGGCTGCAGCAACAATACAGCTTCTTGTGTTACACCTACCCGCACCACAGCAGCGGGTGGAAAGTCAGAACTATTACCAGAGATGAGGGATGAATATATAGATAGATGGACAGATAGACAGATAAAATGCAGACTGTGTCTGCTGCATATTAATGTATATTGTACACGCAGGCCACATCTGCTCACAAGCACTGGTACTGCACCTGCATGTTGAGATGCCCCAGTGAAAAGTGAATTTAATGGGTTTCAGAGATGCTACGTGCACTGGCCAAGACAGGGCTGGCCTCTCCAGTATGCGAGAACAGCATCCTTAAAAGGAATCTGAGCTATCACTATGCTGCTCACACTCAGAGACCACTTGAACAGCACAGGACATCGCATTTCTGATACGCCGTGCATGGATGAATGTAATTGCACTCACTGCAACAGGCTTTGTACACAACAAAGGGCAGCAGATGATGAATGAGGACTTGCAGAGCATATATGAGCAGATGTGCCTCACTGGCTTGGAGCTGCAGCACTGCCAGTTGCTCTCTTTAAATGTTCATGAAACACCAGAGCCCAGTCCCCTGTAACACCCATGCGAGCCAGCACGGCTTGCAGTTTAGTGGCAGTCCCTGTGATGCGGACCCAGGACAACCAGTTCAGCTCCCAAAGACCAGAGCTCCCTCACCAATGGCACTTACCAAAGGTCTGTACTGCCGCTAAACACAACACTGTATCTGAGCCATCCGCCTGAAGGTGAAAAGCCTCTGCTTAATTAATGATTCATAAGTACCCTCATTAAGCTGTTTGCCGGGTATAGATGGGGCGGCGTTTTTTTATCTAAACCTTGTCTGTTGTGCCTGTAACAACTGAATTCCTCATCTAAGAATAACCACGACTGAATCCTTAGGAATAATCAAGAAATGTTAATCAAAAGTAATAGGGGTTAGGGGAACTCACGATGTGAGAACAAGCAGTTGCAAGAATTTGTCAAACTAATTAAGTACAAAATCAGTAGGAAAAACGGGACCACCCTTCCCAGATTTGCATTTGACTTCCAAAATTGCATAGGAGCACTTAGTTCCCTGAAGGGACAGATCCCTCACTTTGCCCTTAGAGCCAGATAATTACTGTGCATATGTGATTGAAGCGTGCAGAATAGCATGGTGACATAGAATTCATCATGTAATGCTCTTGAAGAATTTAAACTGGATACATGCAAATGTTAACACACTGCTTTTTTCTAGAGGAGGGCAAACTTCTGTGGGGAAAAGACAGAAAGACAGGTAGGAGGAAGCAGGAAGAAGGGAAGGAGGGAGGAAGGAAGGGAGGGAGGGAGGAAAGAAGGGANGGAGGAAGGGAGGAAGGGAGGAAGGGAGGAAGGGAGGAAGGGAGGAAGGGAGGAAGGGAGGAAGGGAGGAAGGGAGGAAAGGAGGAAGGGAGGAAGGGAGAATAAAGGGAGGAAGGGAGAATAAAGGGAGGAAGGGAGAATAAAGGGAGGAAGGGAGAATAAAAGGAGGAAGGGAGAATAAAAGGAGGAAGGGAGAATAAAAGGAGGAAGGGAGAATAAAAGGAGGAAGGGAGAATAAAAGGAGGAAGGGAGAAAAGGAGGAAAGCAAAACTCCCAAACCAAACAAAACCAACCAAAAAAACCCCAACAACCACCATTCTAATCACTGTTGATCAGAAAAGTTCTGTTCAAGCTACTTTTTCTTCCCATTTGTGCAGACAAAGATTTAGGAGTGTGTGCTTTATATGCCTACTCATGTAACTCTGCACAAATTTAGTTAGGACTGCAAGTAGCTGTGTAGATCCTACCTAGTACACATCTTATCTTGTCATGTACATTAGAGATTTGAATGCAGACATTTAAAATATGAGCATGAATTCAGTTCATCCAAATGTTCATGTGCATATCTAGCCTTGAATTAGAGGCAAGCTGAGGCTTCTGAAAAACTTAATCTGGAAAAATAAAGCAGGACCAAGTAATGCAGTATTTAGCAAATTACTGCCCTGAATATCTAATTCTGTTTCAAGAAAGACATGAGGGAGGATAAGTCTGTAATTCTTCAGGACACATGCTGAGTGAACCTATGAAAAAACATCCCACATTATGCAAAAAGTCAGTGTGCTTTCTTGGGGCTCAGAAAAAAAAAACCCTAAGAACACAGAATAACCTGGGATGGGATTATTAGGCCAAGTCCAATGATTGTATCTACACTTTGGTGTGAAATAGTTAGGCTCTCCTTCAAAGTACAGATAAATAAGCATTTTAAACTCATATCGATTTTGAAGGTAAGGAACTGAAATAGGTGACAGTGTTTTCATGTTCTGGAACTCAAGAGTAAATTGACAGATGCTATAAAGTAGATGATTTGAGGGCAATGTAGTGATCTGTTCCACAGGTAAGAGAGATTATTAGGAGCTATAGGGATAAAAAGTAAGTAGGAGTTAACAGCATGTGATTTATTTCCAGTACTTGATTATTAGTGTACAGTGGAAACTGTGTAAGTAAAATGAGCAGACAGGTTAAAAGTGGAACAAAAATATATTTGTGTTCAGATGTTATCATTTATGTTGCTTTATCAAGATTATACTTGAAACACTATGTTTCATTTTCTGTCTAATAAACTTGGAATGACTACCTGAAAACTCCAGGCATGTTATGGAAGAGGTTCCAAATTTTCTCTCTTCATTTTATCTCTTCCAAATTTTATCTCTGTTTTTGCAGCTACGCTGCCTTGTCATCAAGGTGTGATTTAGAATGATGAACTTACTATTGTATTCTAATTTCCACCAGGCTTTTCTACATTTCATTTGCAGCTGGTTACAGAGAAGAAACTAGTCCTAAAACTGTTTCTTTATTGCTACCTAAATGCTTTTGATCGTATCTGCCACACAATAACTGCAAGGCCGAGTAGTTTATTTTGTCATGAACAGTAGTTTATGGGTTACACAGAAATATCAAAGAATTATGTCTATATATATGTAAGGAGTAATTGATAATTACAACGTACACTTAAGGATAATTGCAATGTACACAACTGTAGAGTTACTCCATTTTTAGAAGTGTATAAACAAAGGCAGAATTTGATTAGTTTGTGTGATTGCCTCTTTAGATTCAAATGACTTTGCATGCATAAACATACTTCCTGGTTTGGGTTTGCTGTTGGCAGAGGAAGGCAATGTATCCTTCTGACTCAAGGAAAAGGACACTGGGTTCCCTCAGACTTCTTTCCAGAATCAAAATATAGACCTACTTCAATCTCTTAATTGCATGCCTGCATGGCCCCTTCCCCCTTTCCCCCTGTAGCTTCCAAGGCAGACCAGCCAGCAATGGGATGGTGACTCTCCTATGCCACATGAATAGAACAGAATAGAATCAATCAGGTT
>WAAF01006429.1:14502-28596 GCA_013400475.1 Tricholaema leucomelas | reverse complement strand
AACACAATACCCCTCCCAGAAACAACCAGAGACCCCAGAAGGGCACTCCTGACTCAATCCCCTCTTCTTTCTCCCTCTTTCCCTCCCTTCCAAAATACCCAGATCAACCCACGTATATCTCACATGACAAATCTGGAGATCTGAGGTGAGATGTCAAAAAGATGACAAGGAGGTTAGAGTCAAAAAGGTTAAGTGGATTAGAGAGTTAAGGCAGAGACAACCACAGAGACCAGACCACCAGAAAGAAGGCACAGCCAGAAGTGAGAGCTGAGTGGTGTGAGAGAAGTGCCCATCTTAGCTGTGTTTTGACTAGCTGTGTTTCTCAGCAGAAGAATGGGTGATAGAGGGTACATGTTGTTTTCTTTTCTTTCTTCTCACAACTAAGGATTTAATCTCTTCCAGTAAAATATTCCAATTAGTCTCAAACTAGCACAGATGGTGTGACTGAATGGGTAGATGCAGAATGACAAGTGGATTTTGTCTACCTCAACTTCAGCAAGGTTAGAGGTTGATCTGCTGGAAAGCATCTTTGCAGAGAAGGACCTGAGACTGCTGGTGGACAACAAGTTCCCTGTGAGTCCTCCTGGCCAAGAAGGCCAGTGCCTTCTGGGGTGCATTAATAAGAGTGTGGATGGGAGGCCAAAGGACATTCTTCTCCCTCTGTATTCTGCCCTAATGAGGCCATGGAGTATTGTATCCGGTTGTGGGCTCCCTGGTTGAAGAGAGACAGAGAACTACTGCACAGAGTCCAGCAAAGAGGTATGGAGATGTTTAAAGGACTAGAACATCTCTCTTATGATAATATGCTGAGAGACCTGGGACTTTTTTAGCCTGAAAAAGCAGACTGATAAGGGATTTTACCAATGCTTTTAAATATCTGATGGGAAGGTATGAAGAGGATGTGGCTGAGCTCTTTTCACTGGTGGCCAGTGACAGGACAAAGGACAATAAGTACAAAATAGAACACAGAAAGTTCCACCCAAACATTAATAAAACCTTTCTTTCTGTGAGGGTGACAGAACACTGGAAGACCTTTCTCAGAGAAGTTGTAAAGTCTCTTTCTGTGGAGACTTTCAACATCTGCCTGGATGCATTCCTGTGCAACTTTAGATACACCTGTATTAACAGGAGTGGACTAGATGATCTCCAGATGTCACTTCCAAGCTCTACCATTCTGTGGCTCTGTGATTCCTCACTTTCATATTACTTTCTTCAATTTAGCACAGCATGTTTGATGTATTTATTTGAAAATAAGTATTTACAGAATGGATGAGATTGAGACATGGACAAACAGGTTGTTTCTTTATGGAGCTGATGTTGCTGTGCGGTGAGAGAAAATATATCATTACAGGCTCACAGGATGTTAGGGGTTGGGAGGGACCCAAGGAGATCATCTACTCCAACCCTTCTGCCAGAGCAGGACAATACTATCTAACACAGATCACAGAGGAACACATCCAGACAGGCTTTGAAAGTTTCCAGAGAAGGAGACTCCACAACCTCTCTGGGGAGCCTGTTCCAGTGCTCTCTGACCCTTACAGTAAAGAAGTNGGGAGCCTGTTCCAGTGCTCTCTGACCCTTACAGTAAAGAAGTTCCCCCTTGTGTTGAGGTGGAACCTCTTTTGCTGCAACTTGGACTGGATGATCTTGGAGGTCTCTTCCAACCTGGTTGATTCTGTGATTCGATGATTGCTCCTCGTCCTGTCTCAGGGAGCAAATGAGCAGAGCCTGTCCCCCAGCTCCTGGCCAGCCCTCACATATTTATAAACATTTATCAAATCCCCTCTCAGTGTTCTCTTTTCTAGACTAAAAAGTCCCAAGTCTCTCAGCCTCTCCTCATAAGACCTGCCCTCCAGTCCCCTAATCATCCTCTCCAGCAGATCCCTGTCCCTCTTTAAATGCAAAGCCCAAAACTGAACACAGTATTCAAGATGAGGTCTCGCCAGGGCAGAGTAGAGGTGGGAGGAGAACCTCCTTTGATCTGCTGGACACACTCTTCCTAATACACCCCAGGATCCCATTGGCCTTCTTGGCCACAAGGGCACATTGCTGTCCCATAGATAACTTGCTATCCACCAAGACCCCCAGGGGACTGCTTTCCAGCAGATCACCTCCCAGCCTGTATTGGTGGAATTTATTATTCCTCCTCAGGTGCAAGACTCTGCACTTGTCCTTGTGGAACTTCATCTGGTTCCTCTGTGCCCAACTCTGCAGTCTGTCCAGGTCTCTCTGAATGGCCACACAGCCTTCAGCTGTATCAGCCAAGCTTCCCAGCTTGGTGTCATCAGCAAACTTGCTGAGCAGACACTCTGTGCCCTCATCAATGTCATTGATGAAGATGTTGAATCAATGTCATTGATGAACATGTTGAACCTTCTTCCCCCACCAAATAAAAACCCCTAGTATACATCTCATCTTTACTCACCATCCAGCCTGCCACATTGTGAACATTTTATCCTGTTTAGAAATTGATCACAGCTGACTTGACATTTGGAATTCAGTAATTAATAGGTGTGTCATACATCGATTAACGTACCACACACAGAAAGAAATGACTTATTCTGTTGAGCAGCCTGGCTCTTTGTTGGGTTTTATTATAGATAAATGTGCTGTCAGAGAAAAAGAACAAACTCACAATTATTTAAGGAGCACATTGTAATAAATTAAATTAATTTCAATTAATTTCATTTCTGTTATTTTACACTTGATGTGTAAGCATGAAAAATTATTGACTACAATAAACAGTTGTGGCAGGCATTAATAGATGAGTCCAGGTCATGCTGGATGACAGCACAGCCTCCTGGCAGGTCAGTCACTCCTCCCAGTTTTGTGTCACTTTCAAACTGAGGGTACACTCTATCCCTTTGTCCAGACCATTGATGAATTGTACTGGGCTTGACCCAGTATTGGCTCCTGGGGAATACCAAGAGCAACAGGCCTCTGATTAGACTGCTCCATTGACCACAACTGTCTGAGTTCTATCATTCAGCCAGCTCTCAATCCATCTCACTGCTCAATCATCCAATCCACACTTGTTAACCTTGGCTGTGGGAATGCCATGGGAGACAGTGTCGAAAGCTTTGCTGAAGCTGATGTAGACCTCATCCACCGCCTTTCCCTCATCATTTTAGACTGGATGTTAGGAGGAAGTTCTTTACAGTGAGGGTGGTAAGACACTGGAACAGGTTGCCCAGGGAGGTTGTGGATGCTTCCTCCCTGGAGGCAGTTAAAGCCAGGCTGGATGAGGCCTTGAGCAACCTGCTCTAGTGGGAGGTGTCCCTGCCTATGGCAGGGGGTTGGAGCTGGATGATCCTTGAGGTCTCTTCCAACCTAAACCATTCTATTTCTATTTCATCTAATTATGTCATCATAAAAGGCTATCAGACTGGTCAAGCATAACTTCCCCTTATTGAATCCCTGCTGACTACTCAAGATAAGTGTCTTTTCTTCAACATGGAAGTGAGGTTGACTGGCCTATAGTTACCAACACCCTCCTTCTCACTTTTTTTGGAGATAGGAGTGACCCTTCCTCCAGTCCTCAGGCACCTCTCCTGTTCTCAAGGACATTTTCAAGATTATGGAGAGTGGCCTAGCCATGACTTGTGCAAACTCTCTCAATACTTGTGGATGCATTCCACCAGGGCTCATGAATTTGTGGATGTTCAGTTTCCTTAATTGATCTCTAACCAAATCCTCTACAACTAAGGCAACATCATTCTTTCCTGACTTCCTCTATGGTCTTGAAGGTCTGGGATTCCTAAGGGCTGTCTTTAGTAGTAGTGAAGACCAAGACAAAGGTGGAATTCAGTAATTTTACCTTCTCTATATTCTTGGTCACCAAGGCACTCATTTCATTCAGCAGTCCCTCTAGTCTTCCTTTTGCCTCCAATGTACTTGAAAAACCCTTCTTGTTGTCCTTGATCTTCCTTGTCAGGTTTAGTTGAAGGCCTTAGCTTTAATAGTCACATCCCCACATCCTCTGATAACATCCTTGTATTTCTCCCAAGTGGTTAGTCCTTTCTCCCATGCTTTGTGTCCTCTTTTCTTCCACTTAAGTTTGTTCAGTAACTCCCAGCTCAACCGTACAAGTTTCCTAGCTCTCTTACCCGATTTCTTACTCTTTGGGATGCTCTTATCTTGAACTTGGAGGAAGTGACTCTTGAATATCGACCAGCTCACTTAGGTGCTCCAATCATCTAGGACTCTATCCCATGAGACTTCTCCAAGCAGTTCCTTGAATAGGCCAAAGCTAGCCCTTCTGAATTTCAGGATAGCAATCCTGCTTGTGGCTCTCTGCCAGCTGCATGTGGTCCTGTACTTGACCATCTCATAGTTGCTACATGGTCACTACAGCCAAAGCTGTCCCCTCCCTTCATGTCCTTAACTATTCCCTCCTTGTTTGACAGCAGAAGGTCCAGCAGTACTCTTCCCCTTCTTGGCTCCTCCACCACCTGCATCAAGAGTTTATTGTCAATGCACTGGAGGAACCTCCTGGGCAGTCCGTGTCTGGCTGTGTACTTTCCCCAGCAAGTATCAGGGTAATTGGTGTCTGCCAGGACAATCCCAGCATATAATTTTGACTTTGGTTCCTGTGACTCCTGTCCTTGATTCTCTTGCCACCATCTACCTCCTACCCAGTCCCACTAAGACTCCCGTCTCATGCTACACATGGCTGTCCTTGTCTTCCTCACTTTAGCTGTGTTGAGCATTGTCCAGCACCTACTGCCAAGTTGGATGCAGCTCATGCATTAGGGTGCAGAGCAACTTAGCTGGAAGATAACACAGTCACTAGCATATAGAGCAGACCCAGGAGCAGAAAGGGATGGCTAAGGAAGTCCTGTTCCTTGCTGCTTTCCAGCATTGGTGGAATTTCTCTAGAATAATTTGGCACTAATAAGGTAGTGACACAATCTTAACTTTAGACATTCCTATCTTACATAAGGCAAAGGTGTCATGGAAAAAAAAATAATGATGCATTAATTTTCCATTCAGATTCTACAATACTAGGTAGTAGAAGCTTTCTTAGTTAAGCTATCTTCCTTAGGAAGCTCACTTCAGTAACTTACACAACTAACTGAAAAGTTAATCAGATTTAAACATCAACTTCCTTGAATCATAGAATCAAGCAAGTTGGAAGAGATCTCCAAGATCACCCAGTCCAACCTAGCACCCAGCCCTAGCCAGTCAACTAGACCATAGCACTAAGTGCCTCAGCCAGGCTTTCCTTCAACACCCCCAGGGATGGTGACTCCACCACCTCCCTGGGCAGCCCATTCCAATGCCAATCACTCCCTCTGGCAAGAACTTCCTCCTAACATCCAGCCTATACCTCACCTGGCACAACTTGAGGCTGTGTCCCCTTGTTCTGTTGCTGGTTGCCTGGGTGAAGAGACCAACCCCCACCTGGCTACAGCCTCCCTTCAAGTAGTTGTAGACAGCAATGAGGTAAAAAAAAATCACTCTTAAATTCACCAAACTTCAGATATAACACTGATTTTAAAGACTTTTCTGAGAACTATATAGCTTTGTTGTTGTTATTTTAGAGGAACACAGGTGTCTAATAGATGGCAAACTGAAAATCTCTGGATTTTCAATGTCATAGTTTAAAACTGCAGAAAACATACTCAGTGATATGTCAGTCACACACTTTTGTCTAGGCAACCACAGGATTTGCTTAAGGCTCCATAGGGAAGCACACAGTATCTTGCTTATGAATTATGCATTTTCACATATTCATTGTTATTAGAAACATTAAAATATAGTCTAAAGATGTCAGGTAAGTCAAACACATATGCAAAAAAACCTATTTATACTTTCTAATTACCATTCAGGAAAAAACAAACTTTTTATGGATTACTTAAAGAATTAAAACCTTTTTTTCTTCTTTCCCCACCCCCCCCCACCCCCAAGATGTTTCCAAGCTGATGGTTTAATTCCCACTGGATGTGTTCTGACTCTTCAAATAACTAGGAAAAGACTTTCACTCTCCCTCTTTCTACTATGATGTTATTTCAGTGAAATACTCTGTAAAGCTGAATTGAGTTTAGATGACACTTCACTTAGGTCCTTATCGAAAATCCATCAAAGTCAGTGACTGTCTTTGGGAATCAAGTTCCAAAGATAGTTTTTAAATTGTTTTGAGCTAAAGATAATCTAAGTCGATAACTCAAAGAATTTCTGCTTGCTGGGATTGTTTCTGAACTGAATTTTAACATATTATTAAGACTGAGAAATCTCCAGGCTTCAGCAAGGTTCACAGGATGTGCTTGCTTAGAAGTTGAGAACCACAGGCTATGAGAACCTTTGAGATTAAAATAGCTGAGGGTTCTTACAGTAATTCATCTTCCTGTGTTTCAAACTGTTTTATGAATATTCTCTGCAACAACTTAAATATTTCATGATAATGAAGGAAGAAACTGCAGAGCATGAGACAAGACCCTGGAAGACAAAGCACATGAAAAGTTAGGAAGAAGTGCCTAAATCATGGAATTCATGTTTAGATCAATTGTATAAGGACTGAGTTTGATTTGATTCAAAATGGGACTCTGTCTCTGAGGAAGGTAAGAAGAAATTTACTGTCCCTGGACATCAGGCAAGCAAACTTCATTCTATCCAGAGAACTATGATCCCAGGGGAGGAAGCCCTGAAAGCAGTAGTCTATTCTGGGAACTGCCCTTTCAGCATCTTTATCAATAAGCCAGATGTGTGAATTGAGAACTTTAGCATAACGTTTACAGCTGACACTTAATAGACAGACCAGTTTATGCACTGGGTAAGCCCCTGGCACCTACAGGAAAGTCACCAAGAAGACAGACCCAGACTTTTCACAACGATGCAGGGTAACAGTGCTAGTGACCAGCATAGAATCATAGAATCAACCAGGCTGGAAGAGACCTCCAAGATCATCCAGCCCAACCTAGCACCCAGCCCTAGCCAGTCAACTAGACCATGGCACTAAGTGCCTCAGCCAGGCTTTTCCTGAACACCTCCAAAGACAGTGACTCCACCACCTCCCTGGGCAGCCCATTCCAATGCCAATCACTCTCTCTGCCAACAACTTCCTCCTAACATCCAGCTTATACTTCCCCTGGCACAACTTGAGGCTGTGTCCCCTTGTTCTGTTGCTGGTGGTTTGGGAGAAGAGACCAACCCCACCTGTCTACAGCCTCCCTTCAGGTAGTTGTAGACAGCAATGAGGTCTGCCCTCAGCCTCCTCTTCTCCTGGCTAAACAACCCCAGCTCCCTCAGCCCCTCCTCATAGGGTTTGTGTTCCAGGCCCCTCACCAGCCTTGTTGCCCTTCTCTGGACACATTCCAGCACCTCAACATCTCTCTTGAATTGCTGAGCCCGGAACTGGACACAGTACTCAAGGTGTGGCCTGACCAGTGTTGAGTACAGGGGCAGAATAACCTCCCTTGTCCTACTGGCCACATACATGGAAATAATAGAAGTTCAGGTTAGTTATAGGGAGAAACCTTTGTCCCATGAGGACAGTCAGGCAGAGAAGCCTGTACAGACTCTATCCTTGGAAGATTCCAAGACCTGACTGTATGAGGCACTGGGCAACTTTATCTGGAGGTTGGAGAAAAACCTCCACAGGTCTTTTCTAGCATGACATGTCTTGTGATTGTATGATCATTTCCTGGTTCTTTTAAGTCACCAGAAATTCTTTTGTTGTTTTGACAAGGTTAACTTTATGAAATGTTTAAGGAGCAATTTTCTTTGGTAATACTTAAAACCTTGGACCTCAGTTCAGATAACCTTTGTCTGGAACCAAGACTGTAGTATGCTTTAATGTTCCTTTTAATAAGGACATATCCGGGAAAAAAAGGCACTGGAATGTGCTTTCAAACTGTAACATGGTAGATTTGCCTTCTGCTTTCATTTCAGCTTTCATGTTTTATTTCAGCTTTCATGTTTTATGATGGAAACAGAGGAAGTAGTTTCTTTAACAGAAAGACATTGCATCTCTGAGTCATTTACCTTAGAAGTTTGAGACAAGACCTGAGGCTCAGCTTGCACCTTTGATCACTGAGTTCCCACACCCTAGAGGAGCACTTTAACTAAAAGGGTAGAGATACAATGATGACTCTATTATTTCTGGTTCCTTCAATTTCCTACCTTCTGGGGAAGGCATGCATTTTCTCTGCAGGCATCACTGACATCTACAAATGAATGAATACACATGAGTGAGAAACTAAGATGCAAGAGTCCCTTCTTATAAATTCCTTTCATCAAGTTGTTGTCAGCTATCCTGCTGACTATCTCCTTTGTCTCTTTTCGTCCCAGTAGTTATGTTACATGGGTTGTTGGAGATGTGGCTGAAATCCCATTAATGATGAGGGCCTTTTAACTTCCTGGGCTTGTGTACTAAACTGCAATGCTTTAAGATCAATTTGACACTGAGGAGATGGAATGAACTTGGTTATCAAAACATTTCCATCACAGACCTATACAAAATTCTGTAAATTACACAACTCCTTTGTACTATGGGAGCAACAATGCAGCTGAGTAGAAATGCTAGTAGTACCTCACACAAACCCCCTCCTGCAGGAGAAGTGGAATGCGGTCAGTATAGCAGTCCTAGCTGTGGAGTATGCAATCCTGGAGCTAAGAGAGGGCTGCTGTAAGCATCTATCTGTACTCAACATGGGTCAGGCCACACCTTGAATATTGTGTCCAGTTCTGGGCTCCTCAATTCCAGAGAGATAATGAGATACTGGAACGTGTCCAGAGAAGGGTGACAAAGCTGGTGAGAGGCCTGAAACACAAACCCTGTGAGGAGAGGCTGAGGGAGCTGGGGGTGTTTAGACTGGAGAAGAGAAGGCTCAGGGCAGACCTCATTTCTGTCTGCAACCACCCGAAGGGAGGTTGTAGCCAGGTGGGGGTTGGTCTCTTCACCCAAACAACCAGCAACAGAACAAGGGGACACAGTCTCAAGTTGTGCCAGGGGAGATATAGGCTGGATGTTAGGAGGAAGTTGTTGCCAGAGAGAGTGATTGGCATTGGAATGGGCTGCCCAGGGAGGTGGTGGAGTCACCATGCCTGGGGGTGTTCAGGAAAAGCCTGGCTGAGGCACTTAGTGCTATAGTCTGGTTGACTGGATAGGGCTGGGTGCTAGGTTGGACTGGATGATCTTGGAGGTCTCTTCCAACCAGGTTGATTCTATTCTATTCTATTCTATTCTATTCTATTCTAGTCTAGTCTAGTCTAGTCTAGTCTAGTCTAGTCTAGTCTAGTCTATTCTATTCTATTCCATTCCATTCCATTCCATTCCATCCCATTCCATTCCATTCTATTCTATTCTATTCTTTCTCCCTTGCTACTTCAGCTTGGATGCTAACTGGGATATCTGGAAAACAGGCTAATCTAATGATTTGTGTCAAACCCTTATCCTACAAGAATGAAAAGACTGCTGATAAAATGATATAATAGGCAAGCTTCATGATTCACCTTATCTTCCATAGCTTCTGATCTTTTCCCCTTCTTTTTGTTAAAGTAAAAACAAAACAAAACAAAACAATGAAATGGGTTTTTTTTTGCTACCTAATTGTCAGTACTGCTTTGGTTGACCTTGTTTATTTCAATTTTACATAGACTTTACACAGACTTTACACAGAATATGGTTTTACTCCGACGAATAAAATCCTGAAAGCCTCAAAGAACAATTTCAACCTAGTTAAAACAGTATTATATACAAAAGATTGTCAGTTAAATAAGACTGAATGAACTACAACATGCATTTGACAAAGATAGATCACACTCAATTTACCTTTAAAGTTCTTGGAGAGGATAATTGATTTTTTTTACAGTAGGAGAATACACTTGATGTAATCTTCCTAAATATCAATAAAGACCTTGATATAGTGTCAGGTTACTAAGAAAACTAAAGAAGGGAAAGATCTGTCAAGTAAAAAAAGGAAATTTTCAAAAGGAAAGATACAGTTGATACTGATGAAAAGAGACCACCAGTTTGCTTTTGCAGGAAGAAGTTCCTCAGCAGTCCATTTATTTTACCAAAAATTCCAACTAAATCAGGAGGGGAGAACGTAAGAAAATTAGATGACAGAAAATAAGGAAGTAATATCATTTTGGATAATTGGAATACTATGTACATGGTGCTGAGAAGCTAATTTGTAAAGTCTAACAACCTTTCTTATCTGAAAATTTGGATAGTACACTTTGGGAAAATAAGAAGTCTTTCTAGCCCAGTATGAGGCCTCTTCAATAAGGAAAGATCACAGAATCAGTCAGGGTTGGAAGGGACCACAAGGATCATCTACTTCCAACTCCCCTGCTATGGGCAGGGACACCCTACTAGATCATGCTGGCTCATCCAGCCTGGCCTTAAATACCTCCAGGGAAGGGTCCTCAACCACGTCCCTGGGCAACCCATTCCAGCCTCTCACCACTCTCACGCTCAACAACTTCCTCCTCACGTCCAGTCTGACTCTCCCCACCTCCAGCTTTGCTCCATCCCCCGTAGTCCTCTCACTCCCTGCTAGCCTAAAAAGTCCCTCCCCAGCTCTTTTGTAGGCCTCCTTCAGGACCTGGAATGTCACCTCTCAGCCTCCTCTTCTGCAGACTGAACAGCCCCAACTCTTTCAGTCTGTCCTCATAAGAGAGCTTCTCCAGCCCTCTCATCATCCTCATGGCCCTTCTCTGGACACACTCCAGCATCTCCACATCCTTCTTGTAACAGGGGCTCCAGAACTGGATGCAGTAGTCCAGGGGGAGTCTCCGCAGAGTGGAGTAGAGGGGGAGAATCACCTCCCTCGCCCTGCTGGCCACACTCCTGATGCAGCCCAGGATCTGGTTGACCCTCTGGGCTGCAAGTGCACACTGCAGGCTCATGTTGAGCTTACATCCACCTTAAGATGCTTTAAAAAAATAGCTATATATGTATATCATTCAGACAACGCCAATGATTAATGGTATAACATGGTTGAGAAAATAGCAAAGATAACCTTAAAATATATTTGGTAAGAAATTGACAGTGAACATGGATTTGATGATCTACCTAGTAAACACTATTCCTTCATTCACAAATTAACAGAAAGTTGCTGTGTTCTCAGAAATCAATGAGAACTTTTGTTCTAAGAGTATCTATAAAAATTAAATTCCCTCTAAGAACCAGAAAGCTGATACCAAGATCCACTGATATGCTTAAAATGCAATAACCTTTATTATTTGTGTCACCCAACAGATACAATGTGCATTACTAAACAGTTTTGATTGAGGAACCTTGATGAAAAATCATTGTGTTCCAAGGCTTATGAAAGTTACAGTATTTATAACTGATCCAAGGCCTTAGTGAGATTTGCACTCAGGTAGAATAGAACAGAATAGAATCATAGAATCGGCCAGGTTGGAAGAGACCTCCAAGATCATCCAGTCCAACCTAGCACCCAGCCCTATCCAGTCAACCAGACCATGGCACTAAGTGCCTTAATCCAGTCTTCTCTTGAACACCCCCAGGGATGGTGACTCCACCACCTCCCTGGGCAGCCCATTCCAATGCCAATCACTCTCTCTGGGAAGAACTTCCTCTTAACATCCAGCCTAGACCTCCACTGGCACAACTTGAGGCTGTGTCTCCTTGTTCTGTTGCTGGATGTCTGGGAGAAGAGACCAACCCCCACCTGGCTAAAGCGTCCCTTCAGGTGGTTGTAGACAGCAAGGAGGTCACCCCTGAGCCTCGTTTTCACCTTTGTGATTCAATGTAACACAGCTGATTTTCAATGGGCTGTGGCATTCTCCAGAACTGTTTGTTACAATCATCAAAATATTTTTTTCAGAAGAACTTTAAGGAATCCTTGTTTTGCTTTAGACTTATTTTACTCTCTGTTTGACAAGTCCTCTATTTAGCTTAACTATGGCTCCCATGTAAATTAAATTTCAACTGTAATTAAATGGATAATAATTACAGAGTAACACAAAAAATACTTAATTTCTAATTAATAATTGGAACATCGTGAAAAGGAACTGTGCAGAAAGATTACATTCTTCAACCTTTCAACTCTGATTTCTTTTCCCTATAGCTTTTCTGATCTTGACAGGCTGGATGGGTGGGCAGAGGCAGGGTTCTACACTTTGGCCAGGACAACTGCAAGCAACACTACAGGTTGGGGACAGAGTGGCTGGAGAGCAGCCAGGCAGATACTGAACATGAGCCTCTCATGAGGCTGAGGGAGCTGGGGTTGTTTAGCCTGGAGAAGAGGAGGCTCAGGGGGGACCTCATTGCTGTCTACAACTAACTGAAGGGAGGCTGTAGCCAGGTGGGGTTGGTCTCTTCTCCCAGGCATCCAGCAAGAGAAGTAGGGAACACAGTCTCAAGTTGTGCTGGTAGTGGTCTAGGCTGGATGTTAGGAGGAAGTTCTTCCCAGAGAGAGTGATTGGCATTGGAATGGGCTGCCCAGGGAAGTGGTGGAGTCACCGTCCCTGGAGTTGCTTAAGGAAAGCCTGGATGAGGCACTTAGTGCCATGGTCTGGTTGACTGGATAGGGCTGGGTGCTAGGTTGGACTGGATGATCTTGGAGGTCTCTTCCAACCTGGTTCATTCTATGATTGTTTTCCTCTGTTATAGATCTGTCATGGTTTTAGGAAGCAGTCAGAAACTCTTACTTCTCTCCAAATGAATAAAAGAAAATGCTCCATACAGGATTGGAAAGAATTGAAAATATAAATGGACACAACTATATAAAACAGCACAAAAACATACACAATGCACAACTTCAGATTCACTCTCATAATCAAATTAGGCAAAAACCTTCCGCAGCCTTCCCCGCACCACCAGGCCTCTGTGTCCTCTGCACCACACATCCCTGCCTAGCCCCAAAAGACTCAGTGAAAATTAGCCAAGCCACTCAAGGCCAAAACCCTCATCTCCCCCATAAATACCAGAGAGATACCAGCTCAGCATGCTGGCAGAAGAGAGAGGGAAAAGGGGGGCAAAACTGACTATGTGGCCAGATTATAAAGGGAAATGTGCTAGTTTGAGCCTAGCTGTGATATTTTAGTGGGAGGAATTAGATTACAGGCTGTGAAAAGGAAACAATGGTGATGTCTGCTGCACTCATAGGCTTGCTGAGATGTATAGAAACAAGAACACAAACATAGATACCAGAGTTTCTCTCTGTGGCTCTGGCTGCCTCCCTCCTCTCCCTAATCTGCTGTCTGTGTAACTAATCTCTCTGCTTCCTAACCCCCCTGGACGATTCTCCAAACTCACCTTCAACATAAGGCAAAGTCTGGGATAAGGTAGAGGGGTGGAAAGGAGGTGGAAGGGTGGTTGGGAGCCCCTTCTGGGGACTCTGGTTTCTGTGAGGGCTGTTGTGTTTCTGTATTACTTTTCAACTTGCATATTTCTGTCTCTAGCTGTATATATTGTAAATACCTGCTTGGATATTGTGCTAAGCTGTAAATATAAAGCTTCATTCTAATTTTCAGCCACTGAGTCTAGTCTGGGTGATTTTTTTAAGTGTGGGGGGGTGGGTAACACCCAAACCATCACAGGAAGGGAGAAGCATACTAATGGGATGAAATAAAACAATACTACATTTTCCTGTGCCCACCTCTCTGCAGCTCTCTGGTACTTGGTGAAATTTCAACTCCATGGTTAAGACGTCCCAGTTCTTAAAACCATAGCAGGAGCATAGCAAAACATACTATTATTTTATAGAATATTATTAGATTATAGAATTGTGCTACTTTGAGCCTAGCTAGAATGTTTTGGTGAGAAGGACTAGATCATAGGCTGTAAAATGAAAACAATGCTGATGTCTACTTCCCTCACAGCCTTGCTGAGATGTGTAAAAAATGAAAAGCAAAACATAGATAAAGTCACTTCGATCTTCACTTCGCTCTGGGCTTTGGCTCTGGTTGCTTCACCTGCTGGGGAGCTGAGGCTGCTGGCTGAACTCCATCTTACTCTCTAAAATCACCCTCCATTTGCTTTGGCTGATTCACCTTTGCTTCTTAACCCCCTGGCCGAACCTCCATTCTTCCTTGGGACTAGGGTAAGGTTGAGAGGGGTAGGGGAAAGGTGAGGGGGTGGTTGAGAGCCCCTCCTGGGGACTCAGGTTTCTGGGAGGG
>WAAF01006429.1:0-14295 GCA_013400475.1 Tricholaema leucomelas | reverse complement strand
GATTTCTAAAGGGGGGGGGGGCAGGGGGACACCCAAACCACAAGAATATATTTTAAATTTAAATGCATTTTGTTTACCTAAATATATTTCTATATATAAATGTATTATACTTTTGTATCTCTAAATATCCTCTTCCCTTGTGAAAAGGGAAGGTTCATTTCCCAAGGCATTACCATCTGTGACTTCTCCCATCTTCTCTGCAGTGTGAAAATCTTCAGAAGTCGGTTGATATGTATGTTTTGAATCATTAAAATTCATCATGTGGAGCAATTTCTTCTGCAGCTAAATTCCAAGTTTCCTTCCTCAGGCATCCCCTTCAATTTTCTGTTCAGTGTGTGTCTTCCCAGATTATTTTACCTTGCAATGCTTCTAGCGTTACCTGGAGATTCTCAATCTGCACTGAAATGTGAATTTTTGGATCTAGATAATGCAGAGTTGATTTCTTTTCCATTTTTGTGTTCATATAGAAATAAGTAAGATTTGATTGTAGGCAATATACATTTATTAGAGGCAAGACAATGATAAAAGCTGTCCTGTATAATGATAAAATTATAGGAGGACTCATTTGAGACTGCCTGTTTTTTCATTTTGCCACAACTTGGACCTGAAAGACAGCTAAATGTGGAGCCAAGAGTCTACTCATGTTTGATTTCATTGAGTCACCAGTAATGTTTAAAGCTGAAGCTTCCTGTGGATATTGCTTGGCTAGAATCTTTGATTTTGAATGATCTCTTAGATTTTTAATGACTATTTTTAGACAACAAAAAATGTTATTATAAATAGGGAGAGTCCTCATTTTTTATTAGATTGTGCTGCTTTGAGGCTAATTGGAATATTTTACTGAGAGAAATTAAATCCTTAGCTGTGAGAATAAAGAAAAAATACCCAATAGGTTCTCATTTCGTCTCCTTCTCTCTGGCAGACTGTGTGGTTGCATTTGCCTTAACTCCTTCATCTGACCTAACCCTTTTTTCCTCTAACCTTCTTGTCCTCTTTTTTGACATCTCAACTCAGATCTCTCCAGATTTATCACATGAGATATATGGGGATTTAGATGGTTATTTTTGAGGGGAGGGAAAGAGGGGGAAGAGGGGGAGGAGATTTGGATCGGAAGCCTCCTGGCAGTCTGTGTGTGCTAGTTTGAGCCTAGCTGGGATATTTTGGTAGCCTTGAACACCTCCAGGGAGGGAGCATCCACAACCTCCCTGGGCAGCCTGTTCCAGTGTCTCACCACCCTCACTGTAAAGAACCCTTTCCTAACATCTAGTTTGAATCTCCCCTCTTCCAGTTTAAACCCATTACTCCACATCCTGTTACTACAAGACCCTGTAAATAGTCCCTCCCCAGCCTTCCTGTAGGCTCCCTTCAGATACTGGAAAGCCACTCTAAGGTCTCCTCTAAGCCTTCTCTTCTCCAGGCTGCAGAGCCCCAACTCTCTCAGCCTGTCCTCAGAGCAGAGCTGCTGCAGCCCTCTGATCATCTTCGTGGCTTTCCTCTGGACCCGCTCCAGCAGTTCCATATCCTTCTTGTGCTGGGGGCTCCTGAACTGCACACAGTACTCCAGGTGGGGTCTGACAAGAGCAGAGTAAAGAGGGAAAAATCCCCTCTCTCACCCTACCCTCATGATGAAGAACTTGTTCCTAATATCGATTGTCATGACGAGAATAGTTGTATTTAGTCTAATGTTCTTTAAAAATAAGTACACTTGGAACTGCAACTTAGGAACCACTCTTCAGATTCCAGGAAGTATGTGAGGCCAAACCCATTTATCACATCATTGGTTTAACACAAACATCTTCAGTCAGCTGGCTGATTGCTTAATCTGCAAGAGGGAGTGCTGATAGAAGTGGCCTCTGGTATGAGAAGGAAAAGCTTAAATATGGTCATGAAGCCAAGACATTTATATTACTATGCATGTCAGATACCAAGGGAGGCAAAAAGGAGCCATAATGTGTTTCTATAAATAGTGTGGAGTCTGGAATTATAGACACTATACTCCAATGCTCTGCTGACAGAAATTACATGGGAAACTGGGACAGAGGTTAACTTTTATATAAGACAGATTAACCAAGGGAGATAAGAATGAATTTTCATAAAGTTCATGTTTCTCCCAAGACATGAAGGAGAGCTGGAAAATAATCAGCCTGCATAAAGGGGAAATAGAAGTCAGAGATAGCTAATGCATCAAAGAAAAGGCCACTTGTATTTTGAAAAATAAAACATAAATAAATATAGTATTGACTATTGACAAGGTCTGGTAATGTCAGGACGAGGGGGAATGGGTTTAAACTGTAAGAGGGGAGATTTAGACTGGATGTTAGGAGGAAGTTTTTTCCAGTGAGGGTGGTAAGACACTGGCACAGGTTGCCCAGGGAGGTTGTGGATGCTTCCTCCCTGGAGGTGTTTAAGGCCAGGCTGGATGAGGCCTTGAGCAACCTGCTCTAGTGGGAGGTGTCCCTGCCTATGGCAGGGGATTGTAGATGGATGATCCTTGAGGTCCCTTCCAACCTAAACCATTCTATGATTCTATATTTAAGATAGTGAAAAAGTGAAAAATGTGTTCTCTGAAGAGTCTTAGACTCTCTGAAGAGTCTTAGACTGCTCACCTGTATTGAGCACATAACACTACATGAAGACAAATGTACAGATTGTACTTCCCCAGGGTTTTGGACAATAATGTCAGAAGGTGTTTCCTTAATTTCAGTAATATTTTACTGTTGCTCATAATATATCATTTTTTTCCCTACAATATTTAGGCTGTTAAATTTCTTCTTTTAATTTTGGTAGATAAGTAAAATATGATAAAGTGCTCTATAATGAATGATGACAGCTTCTAAAACTTGGCAATGCATTTGAAGGCTGGATGTTAGGAGGAAGTTGTTGCCAGAGAGAGTGATTTGCCATTGGAATGGGCTGCCCAGGGAGGTGGTGGAGTCACCATCCCTGGAGGCATTCAAGGGAAGCCTGGCTGAGGCACTTAGTGCCATGGTGTAGTTGACTGGCTAGGGCTGGGTGCTAGGTTGGACTGGATGATCTTGGAGGTCTCTTCCAAACTGGTTGATTCTATTCTATTCTATTCTATTCTAAGTAAAGCACATCCCTTCAGAGTACACCACCATTCTGTTGTGTCTTTTGTAGTGTTGTTCCCTGTATGCAGCAGCTATTTTAGCTTTGTCTTCTTTTTGCATGAACAATGACAGGTACTTAAGAAACGAAAACCAAGAATGGACTGTATCTTTCAGGAATAATAAGCAAGAACATCAGAGTCTGTTGCTTTTTCTGGCAAAGCACACACAACATTGTTTTTATGCATAACAATGATGGATAACCAAAAATTAGTATTTGTCTTTAAAGGTAAAAATGAGTGTAAAATACAAAATTATAGTATGCTTTGGTATAGAAGGCACCTTTATAGGTCATCTAGTCCAGCCCCTCCTGCACTGAACAAGGACATCAGCTTGCTCAGAGCCCTGCCCAGTCTGACCTTGTGACGGTTTGGGTACTACCTGCCCCCCCCCCACTGAGGAAATCACCTAGACTAGACTCAGTCATCTCTGGAAATTGAATGCAGCTTTAAATTTACAGCTTAGCACAATATAGAAGCAGATATTTACAGTATATACAGTTATAGACAGAAATAGACAAGGTAAAAGGTAATACAGAAACACAACTCCCCTCCCAGAAACCTGAGTCCCCAGGAGGGGCTCCCAACCACCCCTTCACCTTCCCCCTACCCCTCTCAACCTTCCCCCAGTCCCAAGGAAGAATGGAGGTTTGGAAAGGGGGGTTAGGAAGCAAAGTGGATTAGTCAAAGAAACAGCAGAGAGGGGTGAGGTTAGAGATGCAGCTCAGCCAGTTCCCCAGCAGAAGCTGAGTGTGTTATCTATGTTTTGATTCTTATTTTCATACATCTCAGCAAGCCTATGAGCGAGGCAGACATCAGCCATGTTTTCCCTTCACAGCCTGTAATGTAGTTCTTCTCACCAAAACATTCTAGCTAGGCTCAAACTAGCACAACTCATTTACTACTGTTATGTCATCAAGAGCAGCTGTTTTGGAACAAGCCTAGCCAGCAGTGGAAAGACAGATACTGGTATACAAGAGGTTTCCTGAGATTCTCCCTTGTTGAGGAAACAATGGGGGAGTAGGGAGACCTACTAGGAGCTGGCAGCTTCCATGGGACGGGCTGATGAAACATGAGTGTTGCCAGCAGAGCAGTAACCACACCTTTGAAAGAAAACCTCAGGGAAGACAAACAGTGTTGGAATATGAGCTAGACTGTGGTAGAGCAATTCACACAGAATAGAAATTCTACATGATTTAGAAGTTTTGGAAGTATTCTGCTTTGGATTTCACACATCAAGTAATTATTTTCCTATAAAGCATTGCTCTAATCTGTCACAGTATCACAGTCTCACAGTATCACCATGGTTGGAAGAGACCTCATAGATCATCAAGTCAAAGCCGTTACCACAGAGCTCAAGGCTAGACCATGGCACCAAGTGCCACGTCCAATCCTGCCTTGAACAGCTCCAGGGACGGCGACTCTACCACCTCCCTGGGCAGCCCATTCCAGTGTCCAATGACTCTCTCACTGAAGAACTTTCTCCTCACCTCAAGCCTAAATTTCCCCTGGTGTAGCTTGAGGCTGTGTCCTCTTGTTCTGGTGCTGGCCACCTGAGAGAAGAGAGCAACCTCCTCCTGGCTACAACCACCCCTCAGGTAGTTGTAGACAGCAATGAGGTCTCTCCTGAGCCTCCTCTTCTTCAAGCTAAACAATCCCAGCTGCCTCAGCCTCTCTCTACAGAGGTAGCAGGTTTTGTACAAGAGTCAATGTCACCCTTTACAATTACTTCAGTGAAAAACAGTACAATGTTCTGCTTCTAGTTTTAATGATACAACAATTTATGTGAATGGCACTTACATGGATTTACATCAGTGTAACTAAAAGGACAATCTCATTCAACGCACGAAAACTGATCTTTTTAATCCCAAGCAACTATAGAGGATCTCAAGCTTATAAGTCATTTCTGTCTTCATATTAAGTTCATACTGGACCATTTCCGTAGCAACATCCAATTCAACAACAACCAGTTCCTATTTGTATTTTCTTCTGTTGGCATTTTGAATAAACGTTTGAGACTTGCCCAGTGTATGCCAAACTACAAATGTCTTATCTCAGAGCTCCATGGATACAAAACCGATGCTCTGATATTTATGCACATGTCTGCAGAGGGGCCTTGATGGGCTAGATGGATGAGTGGAGTCCAACACCATGAGATTTCACAAGTCTAAGTGTTGGGTTCTACACTTTGGCCAGAACGACCTCATGCAGCACTGCAGGCTGAGGACAGAGTGGCTGGACAGTGGCCAGGCAGAGAGAGACCTCAGGGTACTGGTCAACAGCCGACTGAACTTGAGGCAACAGTGTGCCCAGGTGGCCAAGAAGACCAATGGCATCCTGCCCTGTCTCAGCAGTATTGTGGCCAGCAGGACTGGGCAACTCATTCAGCTCCTGTACTCAGCATTGGTCAGGCCACACCTTGAGTACTGTGTCCAGTTCTGGGCCCCTCAATTTAAGAAAGATGTTGAGGTGCTTAAACATGTCCAGAGAAAGGTGACGAAGCAGGTGAGAGGGCTGGAGCACAAGCCTTACAAAGAGAGGCTGAAGGAGCTGGGGTTGTTTAGCCTGGAGAAGAGGAGGCTCAGGGGGGACCTCATTGCTGTCTACAACTACCTGAAGGGAGGTTGTAGCCAGGTGGGGGTTCATCTCTTTCATCTCTTCTCGCAGGCAACCAGTGACAGAATAAAGGGACACAGTCTCAGGCTGTGCCAGGGCAGGTTTAGGCTGGATGTTAGGAAGAAGTTCTTCACGGAAGAGTGATTTTCCATTGGAATGGGCTGCCCAAGAAGGTGGTGGAGTCACCGTCCCTGGAAGTGTTTAAAAAGAGACTGGATATGGCATAAGTGCCATGTTGATTAGATGGTGTTGGGTGATAGATTGGACTTGATAATTTTGAAGGTCTTTTCCAACCTGGTTAATTCTGTGATTTAGTTCTGTGTCTCTTTGCTGGACTAAACTATATGTTACTGCTGTGAAAATCAGAATTGAGTGTTTTACCTATTTGCTTGCTGTTTCATAGAACCTGGTGTAGGTCTGTCTACAGAGTGAAACTCTTACTAGAAATCAGTAGAAAACATGTTATGAGATCAACTAACATTGTGATTCAACCCTCAAATGTCACAGTAGCTTATGTAGAACTATATCTTGCTGTTTCAACAGCTCTTTTTCAGTTCCAAAGTTGGCATAGCCAATGGACAGTCACAGAATCATAGAATCAAGCAGGTTGGAAGAGACCTCCAAGATCATCCAGTCCAACCTAGCACCCAGCCCTGTCCAGTCAACCAGACCATGGCACTAAGTGCCTCAGCCAGGCTTTTCTTGAACACCCCCAGGGATGGTGACTCCACCACCTCCTTGGGCAGCCCATTCCAATGCCAATCACTCTCTCTGTGAAGAACTTCCTCCTAACATCCAGCCTATACCTCACCTGGCACAACTTGAGGCTGTGTCCCCTTGTTCTGTTGCCGGTTTCCAAACTGTATAAAATTTAATTTATTTCCATGTTGTTATTTGTTGTCTTCAACGTTCACAACAACAATCAATATTATATAATGTACAAAACTCTGATACACATATCTCTCAGCTAGCTTTGGATGTCTACAATGTAGACATTTGTATTTGAAGCAGTAGCAAGTCTTAATATATGTTTTCAAATAAAGAAACTTTTTTAGAACATGCATTGCCTTATCTAAAAGTTCACCATGCTTGGCAAAGGGGTTAATTACGATCTGTAAGAGGCTCTCTCTCTTCATTTCCTATGAAGCAGTATGACAAATTCATTCTGTTTCTGCAAAGCAAGACCAGTGAGTCATTTGTTTGCCTAATACTCACCCATCAAAAATCCTGGCAAGGCAGCAATGTTGTCATGTGGTTTCAGTCAAACAAATTAGGCAAGGGACCCGGTAGTTAATAGTTCTGTCACATCCTACATCTTCTTGTAAAAAAAAAAAAGAAAGCCTTTGGAATAGAATAGAATAGGATAGAATAGAATCACCCAGGTTGGAAGAGACCTCCAAGATCATCCAGTCCAACCTAGCACCCAGCCCTATCCAGTCAACTAGACCATGGCACTAAGTGCCTCAGGAGTTGTCACGTTACTTTCCTTTTTCCTGCTCTCCCATATGTTACAGTATGCTTTAAAGGATTTGTTAAAGGGAACAAATTAATTTGGCTCACTTTGTGAATGATGTGCAGCAATAAGAGGAAGTGAAGAGGAATCCATGGAAAAAGGGGAAGAGAATCTCAGAGATTCTTGTCTGGCCCTTTTGTGAAGGAAAAATCTTTTATGAGATAAGGCTCTGAGTCTTGCAAGTCACTCATCAGAGCAGCATGTATATAAGACAGCATTAAGAATCAGACTGTGGAGCATTTTGTAACTCATTTGGAAAGAAGTCCAGTTACATACCTTTTCATTATATTACTGCATAAAATATCTTTTATTTCCTTGATGTCAAAGTGTGCTGTCTCAGACTTCTGGTCTACTGGGCTGATGTAAAAGAACAGCTACCTAATAAAACTCTGCAAAAGTAACAGTTTTTAACTCTGTTAAAAAAAAAAAACATTCTATTTTTTAATCTAAAAATAATATATTGGCTATAAAATTCATATACCACCATTGTGCTAGTTTGAGCCTAGCTAGAATGTTTTGGTGAGAAGGACTAGATCATAGGCTGTGAAATGAAAACAATGGTGAGGTCTACTTTGCTCATAGCCTTGCTGAGATGTGTAAAAAAGGAAAGCAAAACATAGATAAAGCCACTTCACCTGCTGGGGAGCTCTGGGCTGCTGGCTGAACTCCATCTTACTCTCTAACCTCACCCTTCATTTTCTTTGACTGATCCTCCTTTGCTTCTTAACCCCCCTGGCCAAACCTCCATTCTTCCTTGGGACTGGGGTAAGGTTGAGAGGGGTAGGGGGAAGGTGAAGGGGTGGTTGAGAGCCCCTCCTGGGGACTCAGGTTTCTGGGAGGGCTGTTGTGTTTCTGTATTACCTTTTACCTTGTCTATTTCTGTGTATAACTTTATATACTGTAAATATCTGCTTGTATATTGTGCCAGCCGTAAATATAAGCTTCATTCATATTTCCAGAGCCAGCTGAGTCTAGTCTGGGTGATTTCTAAAGTGGGGGTGGGGGGGCAGGGGGACACCCAAACCACCACAACCATTCACACCATCAACAAAGAAAGTTAGCTTTCTCCCTCTTTTATAGCACTGTAATTTTTTACAGCTTCTTTTACTGACTTGCATCCATGCTCATAATCTTTGTTTGCCAGTAAAACAAGATGATGGTGTTTTTCTGAAAGACTTGCACTGAGAACAGGTGTTGATCCTGCTGGGGAAAGATTTCAATGTTATTTAGGACAGTCAGGTACGTGAGCTGTTACTAGCTTATGTTGTACTAAAGAAGGCAGTACTGGCTTGTCTAACAGAGAAGCCAGACAATTGGTTTCATAGCCCTTACAGAGAAACTTCATGGATTAGCCAAACATCGAAAGATGATTTCCCTGAGTTTAATATACAAGAATTCATTACTTAGGGTGAGATCTGCTAAATTAATCTATGTAAACAGTGTCTTGGCAATGCCTTCCGGGCATGGAAAGAGGAATATATGTGTATGAACCTAGTTACAAATCACTGCACACCAGAGAGCTTTAGGTATCTTCAGGTGATGATGATCTTAATAGTATTTACATACTGGTTCAGTTTGTTTTATTCAAGGACCCAAATTTTAGTCAGCACCCAACCTTTGCATACAGATTGAGTCTTAGCACAGAAGTATCAGGTTTCTATATTCCGCAACTGACAGCATCCTTTAACGTTTGATACATCTTCAGTATTGGTTTCTGTGTTGTTTGGAGCTTAAACTGAAAGGAAGTTGACTGTTCTCTCAAATATTTAACATAAAATGCATTATGCAGCAGTACCATTTTTATGACAGCTCTAACTTTATTTGTTGGATACTTCAAACTATCTGATTGAGTCAGTCTTAGGGTAGTAGCTGGAATCGTGTATTATAGATCAATATTTGATTAACTAAAAGAGCAGTGCCAAACTGAGGAAGTGATGCACATCTATTCAAGTAGCATTTACCACAACTGTGAAACTGCAACCTTCTCCTTGGTGGACAAGGTTAATCTCAGGTATGAAATTGAGGGGTTTCTTTCTGCATTAATACCTATTTTCCTCACATTGTATTGAAATATCTCCTAATAAGAACATGGTTTACAACTTTGATGTAAAATGCCTGACACTGCTTTGGCAAAAGTTTGTGGATGTCAAATGACATTTTGGCCATGTAAGGTAAATAAGACAGAAGTAAGGCATATATAATCCCAAAATGCAAACCTGGCTGCAGTTTTTCACTCAAGTAGGAAATTATAGAATCATTGAATCATAGAATCAACCAGGTTAGAAGAGACCTCCAAGACCATCCAGTCCAACCTAGCACCCAGCCCTATCCAATCAACTAGACCATGGCACTAAGTGTCTCAGCCAGTTTTTTTCTTCAACACCCCCAGGGACGGTGACTCCACCACCTCCCTGGGCAGCCCATTCCAATGCCAATCACTCTCTCTGTGAAGAACTTCCTCCTAACATCCAGCCTAGACCTCCCTGGCACAAGTTGAGGCTGTGTCCCCTTGTTCTGTTGCTGGTTGCCTGGGAGAAGAGACCAACCCCCACCTGGCTACAACCTCCCTTCAGGTGGAAGGTTGATTCTACTGGGATTGATGGCATGTGTGGAACTATTATGCTTTTGCTGTGATAGGTAATACATTGCTTTTGTTATTACAGTCAATAAATTGACTTATAAAGGGATAACAGTACAATATTTTTCATTGTGTCATATCAGCTGCATCAGGAATGGTGTGGTCAGCAGGAGCAGGGAGGTCATTCTGCCCCTGTACTCTGCACTGCTGAGACCGCACCTTGAGTACTGTGTTTAGTTCTGGGCCCCCCAGTTTAGAAGGGACATTGAGATGCTTGAGCGTGTCCAGAGAAGGGCGACGAGGCTGGTGAGAGGCCTCGAGCACAGCCCTACGAGGAGAGGCTGAGGGAGCTGGGATTGTTTAGCCTGGAGAAGAGGAGGCTCAGGGCAGACCTTATTGCTGCCTACAGCTACCTGAGGGGTGGTTGTAGCCAGGAGGAGGTTGCTCTCTTCTCTCAGGCAGCCAGCGCCAGAACAAGAGGACACAGCCTCAGGCTGCGCCGGGGGAAATTTAGGCTTGAGGTGAGGAGAAAGTTCTTCACTGAGAGAGTCATTGGCTACTGGAATGGGCTGCCCAGGGAGGTGGTGGAGTCGCCGTCCCTGGAGCTGTTCAAGGCAGGATTGGACGTGGCACTTGGTGCCATGGTCTAGCCTTGAGCTCTGTGGTAAAGGGTTGGACTTGATGATCTGTGAGGTCTCTTCCAACCTTAGTGATACTGTGAGACTGTGATACTGTGATATCCTCATGGACCTTAATTGTAACAACACCTCTATTAGATACAGGACTAAAATCCTGCAAACAGTTGGAAGCTAATGAAAAAAAATAAATGTGATATTTTATGTAATTTTGATTCAATAATCACAGTCATTGCCACCTTTTTTTTTAATTTGGTTGGTTGGTTTATTTATTTTTGGGGTTTTGTTTGGTTGTTTGGGTTTTTTTAACACCTAAAGAATTTAACTATACTTTCTTTTGTTTAAATTAATCACATTGATTAAGTATGAATCAATTTCTGCTTTGATGTCCCAACACTAATATATGGGTAGCTAACCTGTTGATTACAACAGTCGACCAACTGTGCAATATTTATAGGATCATAGAATCCTAGAATGGTTTAGGCTGGAAGGGACCTCAAGGATCATCCAGCTCCAACCCCCTGCCATAGGCAGGGACACCTCCCACTAGAGCAGGCTGCTCAAGGCCTCATCCAGCCTGGCCTTAAACACCTCCAGGGAGGAAGTTAAGTTAATATTAATTTAAGTTTAATTATATTGTAGATATCTTACATAAGAGGGATAGGAATGTAAAGGATATTTTGATGGGAACATACCTTTATGGAAGAATATACTGATTTTGATAGTAGCTTATATTGGTGCTTTGTTTTGGACTAATTTGTGACTAATACCGTGTTGCTAACACAGGGATGTTTTAGCAAGTACTCAAAAGTGCTTACACAGCACCACAGTTTTCTCTTCTGTGCTGCTCTGTCAGTGAATAGGTGGCAGGTTCACAGGTATCATGTATCACAGTATTACCAAGGTTGGAAGAGACCTCATAGATCATCAAGTCCAAGCCGTTACCACAGAGCTCAAGGCTAGACCATGGCACCAAGTGCCACGTCCAATCCTGCCTTGAACAGCTCCAGGGACGGCGACTCCACCACCTCCCTGGGCAGCCCATTCCAGTGGCCAATGACTCTCTCAGTGAAGAACTTTCTCCTCACCTCAAGCCTAAATTTCCCCTGTCTTAGCTTGAGGCTGTGTCCTCTTGTTCTGGTGCTGGCTGCCTGAGAGAAGACAGCAACCTCCTCCTGGCTACAACCACCCCTCAGGTAGTTGTAGACAGCAATGAGGTCTCCCCTGAGCTTCCTCTTCTCCAGGCTGAACAATCCCAGCTCCCTCAGCCTCTCCTCGTAGGGCTGTGCTCGAGGCCTCTCACCAGCCTCCTTGCCCTTCTCTGGACATGTTCAAGCATCTCAATGTCCCTCTTAAACTGGGGGGTCCAGAACTGGACACAGCACTCAAGGTGCGGTCTCAGCAGTGCAGAGTACAGGGGCAGAATGACCTCCCTGCTCCTGCTGGCCACACCATTCCTGATGCAGGCCAGGATGCCATTGGCTCTCTTGGCCACCTGGGCACACTGCTGGCTCAGGTAGCTAGGACACAATCTCCAGGCTGTCTCCAGTTGACAAAAGAGAACACAGGACATCATGCTTGGCAATAAATGCTGGAAGAAAAAGTAGGAAGGGGGGGTGTTTGGGGCAATGATATTTATCTTCCCCAGTAACCACAACATCTAATGGAACCCTGCTCTGCTGGCAATGACCTGCTGATGTACAGTAGTGAATTAATTCCTCTTCTTGTTTTGCTTCCATGAAGAGCTTTTGCTTTCAGTATTAACTTCCTTGTGTCAAGCCACAAGTCTCACATTTACCTTCTAATTCTCTTCCCCAACTCAGTGAGGTGGGGAGTCGGTGAGCAGCAGAGTAGGGCCCTAGCTGCCTACAGAGGTTGACATAAAGCAAACTAGAAGATAAAAGTTCCTGTCCTGCTTTATTGTTGGTGTTTTGTGTGTGTGATTTTGTTTTGGTTGTCTTTTTTTTTTGGTGGGGGGAGGGGGGTTGCTGGGTGTTAGGAGGAAGTTCTTGCCAGAGAGAGTGATTTGCCATTGGAATGGGCTGCCCAGGGAGGGGGTGGAGTCACNAATGGGCTGCCCAGGGAGGTGGTGGAGTCACCATCCCTGGGGGTGTTCAAAAAAAGCCTGGCTGAGGCACTTAGTGCCATGGTCTAGTTGACTGGATAGAGCTGGGTGCTAGGTTGGACTGGATGATCTTGGAGGTCTCTTCCAACCTGGTTGATTCTATTCTATTCAATTCTATTCTATTCTAGTCTAGTCTAGTCTAGTCTAGTCTATTCTTGTTGATCTTTTGGTTTGGTTTGTTTTTATGGAGAGACTAAACATCTCCAAGCTGTCAAAATTCTGTGGGTGCTTACGAAACTAAACAAAAATTGTTTGCATTTGACCAAGTCATTTACTTCATGCAGACGTTTGCACAGCCAAGAATGGCACAATCTGATGTGCTTTCTGCACTTTATAAATCCAGGAACAGATTTTGTGCAGCTTCTGAGGTACAGGGTGGCAGAATATAATGTATCAGTGTGCTAGTTTGAAGTCAGCTGCAATATTTTAGTGAGAAGAATTAGATGATAGGCTGTGAAAAGGAAACAATGGTGACGTCTGCTGCACTCATAGGCTTGCTGAGATATATAAAAACAAGAACACAAATATAGATAACAGAGTCACTCTCTGGCTCTGGCTGCATGCACTTTTCTCCCTAACCTGCTAACTAATCCTTTGGCTTCCTAACCCCCCTGTCCAATTCTCCAAACTCATCTTGAACATAAGGCGAAATCTGGGATAAGGTAGAGGGGTAGAAAGAAGGTGGAAGAGTGGCTGGAAGCCCCTCCTGGGGACTCTGTTTTCTGGGAAGGGTGTTATGATTCTGTATTTCCTTTTTAAGTTGTATGTTTCTGTATCTAGCTGTATAGATTGTAAATATCTGCTTGTATCTTGTGCTAAGCTGTAAATCCAAAGCTTCATTCTGATTTCCAGCTCAGCTGAATCTTGTCTGGGTGATTTTCATAAGAGTGGGGGGGTGGGTAACACCCAAACCATCACAATCAGTTTGACTTGTTTGGTAATATTCTTGAGGTGAATATATGGTAAAACACTGATCCCTTGAATACAGTATTACATGCTGAATGTGTGCATTAAAGCAGTCAAAATGAAAAGGCAATTTACCTGTTTCTTGAGCGCAGTGGTTTTAAAACCTCATTCTTGTCTTTGTGTTTAGTAAACTTCTGGTTTTGCAACACAGATTTTCTACTGAAATATAGGTAATATTTGCCCTGCTATGAGAAATAATTTTTATGTCTACAAGACTGGTTTGAAATTTTTCATGTAAAAATGCTCCTTGTGGTATGATGATTGACATCAGAGCACTTTCAGGATAATTAAATACTCTTTGCCAGTTTTCTTAACTACAAGTCTGTTTCCCTGGAAGTTCTTCCCAGAGAGAGTGATTGGCATTGGAATGGGCTGCCCAGGAAGGTGGTGGAGTCACCGTCCCTGGAGGTGTTCAGGAAAAGCCTGGATGAGGCACTTAGTGCCATGGTCTGGTTGATTGGCTAGGGCTGGGTGCTAGGTTGGACTGGATGATCTTGGAGGTCTCTTCCAACCAGGTTGATTCTATTCTATTCTATTCTATTCTATTCTAATTGTTCTAATTAATTGTTTTCAAAATGTGGGAACTACCAAATAGGAAAAAAACTTATATACAGCCAAATACATCAGTGATTCATTGAATAAAAATATGACTACGTGACTAATGTGTGAAGTGCATACTGCAGGACCTAAATGTTCTACCTTAAATGTTTGAAGGGCAACAAAGCTGGTGAAAGGCCT
>WAAF01006428.1:677831-730989 GCA_013400475.1 Tricholaema leucomelas | reverse complement strand
AGCAATAAGGTCTCCCCTGAGCCTCCTCAGGTTTAAATATTAAGATCTCCTAAGGAAAAATCCTGGATCTGATTCTTTACACACTCTGTCAATAACCAGGACAACAAAATAGTCTTATTTAAAATACATTACCTTGCTCATTCTAGATAAGACCCAAATGAGTCCAGCACTTGAAAAATTACACTGTCTGCCCACGATGAACTCTAATTTTTCTCCACAACCACCTGAAAATCTTTGTTTGTGTTAGTTTTTCTTTTTCAGTTCTGGAAGGTATTTGGCAGTTAAAATATTAACAGAAATATAACCATCACCTATTTTGCATGGCTTTGTACTAGTTGCACAGTGACATAACTGTGTCCAAGCCCCCAACACAAGAGGGACATGGAACTGTTGGAGCGAGTCCAGAGGAGGGCCACGAAGATGCTCAGAGGGCTGCAGCTGCTCTGCTATGAGGACAGGCTGAGAGAGTTGGGGCTCTGCAGCCTGGAGAAGAGAAGGCTTCCAAGAGACCTTATAGTGGCCTTCCAGTATCTAAAGGGGGCCTACAAGAAGGCTGGGGAGGGACTATTTACAAGGTCTTGTAATGACAGGACGAGGACTAATGGGTTTAAACTGGAAGAGGGGAGATCCAAACTAGATATTAAGAAAGGGTTCTTTACAGTGAGGGTGGTGAGACACTGGAACAGGTTGCCCAGGGAGGTTGTGGATGCTTTCTTCCTGGAAGTGTTTAAGGCCAGGCTGGATGAGGCCTTGAGCAGCCTGCTCTAGTGGGAGGTGTCCCTGCCTACAGCAGGGGGTTGGAGCTGGATGATCCTTGAGGCCCTTTCCAACCTAAACCATTCTATGATTCATAACGCACACAAGTTAGATGCAGTAACTTATAACTCAGGTCCTGCAAATGCCAAGGATGTAGGCAACTTTACACATGTAAACTGTCAGACTGGCTTTGAATAAGCAAACTAGTGGATTTGTCATTTTTTCTTTATCCTGAAATGGGTATTTCCACCTGGCTTAAAAATGTGAAGCTGTTGTGTGATGGAACATCTTTGGACATAATTAACAAGGGTTTGCAGAACCATGGCTAGATATCATAGCATGTCTGTAATTAAATTACATCAAATGTAATAAGATTCAATCAAGGAGACTTTTGAATGTCTGTTTCTTTGCTGGATCTCATATGTCAAAGCTGCAAGTATGTCACAGGACTTCGCTGTGTTATATGCAGTTCCCAAAGACCTTTCCGCCGTATTTCAAGGAGTGTCCTCAGAAGATTATACTGTTCACACTCACAAATTGCATCAGTTGAAAGAGGACCTCAAAAGTCATCTCATCCAACCCCCCTGCAGTATGCAGGGACACCTCCAACTAGATCAGGCTGCCCAGGGCCACAGCAAGTCTGATCCTGAACGTCACCAGGGACAGGACCTCAACTACATCCCTGGGCAACCTGTTCCAGTATTTTACCATTCTCATTGTAAAGAACTTCCTCCTTAGCTCCAACCTAAATCTACTTTGCTCTGGTTTAAAATCATTGCTCCTCATTTTATTGCTACAAGCCTATCTAAATAACCTTTCCCCAGCCTACCTGTAGGTCCCCTTCAGACACTGAAATGCAGGTATAAGGTCTGTCCAGAGGCTTCTCCTCTCCAGGCTGAACAGCCCCAGTTCTTTCAGCCTGTCTTCGTAGGAGAAACGCTCCAGCCTTCTGATCATCTATACTGAATCTACACCATATATCTGGAAACCAAATATCTCTTTTTTCAGATATCTTTACTTTTATGGCTTGAGGCATCAGATGGATAAGCTAAATGTGTTCTCTTTAAATAGTCACTGCAGAGGATGTCAGAAGAGGGAAATCTCACAGTGAGAAGAACATAAGAAATTATCATACCCTGGAACCTATGTACAGTAGTCAAGTACTACAAGGGTAAATTGAGTAGATTTTCAACTCAAACTTCTTATTTGGCACATTTCACCCTCTGGTACCTTAGAGGTTCGTAAGTAAAACAATCTCTTTATTTGGTAACTTATGAAAAATACTCCTTCATAGGCCTTTCTCTACACATTACAAAGCTTGCTGAACCCTTAATGTTACACCGAGGCTTTGGAGGGCATTCTGATTAACAGCCGTACTGCTTTGACATGCATTGCACTTGGAAACAAGAGCATACATACTGTAAGGCCAGCCGGAGGAATAAATCTGGTTTGGTTTTAAGAGAGAGAAACCCAAAAGCTAAAAAAACCAAACCCATCTTTGTTTGCGATGTTAATGCTCGCTGCGAAAGGAATTGCTACCAACAGGTGGCACTGCGGTTGTGTGACTCGGGTGTTCATGTCTCTGCAACTGCAATGCTATTTATTTATGCTGCTTATAACTTTTAATCTTCTAGAGCTGCTTCCTAGTGAAATTCATTTAGTTGGCTTATTTTCTTTCAGGTAGGTTGATTCTGAGGCTGCAAAGTTTTATGCTATGTGTACTTCTCTGAAGAGTATACCTTTTCAGCAGAAGAACAGCTGTCCTTAGAGGATGGTTACAAGGGCTCATTTTGGACCAATTTACTGAGATGATGCTTTTCAAAACTCTTCGTCCAGCAAAACATTAAAAATGACTTTATCCTTCAGTAGATGTTGTACTGTGAACATGTATGGGAGAAATGAAGCCAAACCCAATAAATACTGAAGACAAACCTTCGGTTTATAAAACGTCTGCTGACATTTAAATGTTTTAATCTGCTTTATCAGCAGTGGGATCTGACAAAACAGTAAAGCACTGAAACACCATTTTACAGCAGCATTACAAAATACAGCAAACATTTGTTTTTCTCTATGTATTTACATAAGCAAACATTTAGGTATTCAAAATAGAATGCATCCCACCACCTGGCAATAATTACATAAGTACAGTGCATGGTTGGCTGGATGGGATAGATACGTAAGAATTTTTACCCTGAAGTGTGTAAAGGATGCACACCAGCTTAGGAGATACATGGTGAGCTTCATGTCTTTGGACATTTTTCAGATGCAGCCTTGAGAGTAATAAAATTTTCTATCTACTTGAAAAACTGTTAATTAAAATTGCAGGCGTTTTTTTCTTCAGACAAAGTGGGGGGGGGGGTTGGATACAGATCCGACAGACTGACTCAGCATGCTTTCTGTGTAAGGTAGGAGAAGGCCCTCATCTCTGAGCTAGTCTGTGTTGAATGTCTTCTTTCTTTTTCATTTTTGGGTGGTTTGGGTTTTTTTTGGCCTGGAAATGACAAAAGTTTCCATTCCAGTCAGATGCATAATGAAAACATTTATTTTTTGCAGGATGGAAGTGTTGCTCTGAGGCTGGTCATACTAAACTGTAGCGTTCATCCCAAGTGTGGGCCCAGTGCTCTAACTTCTGGTGCAAAACAGTTGAACTTTGTCACATCTCTGCGTTCTAATAACTCTGTTAATGCTGTCTGCTGATGAATGGCCTGGTGGGCGGAGCAGTTTCAGATGCTGGCTCTGTCATCCTCACTAAGGCAAACCACACAAAAATCTGTTAACGTTTCAGTGCAAGGTGCTAAACTGTCAAAGATGTCCATAAAGACCTGGAGATATTAATCTTTATCTGCTGTGCATTCGTGGCTTTGAGAAGCATCTTAGGCAAAAGCCGCTGATCACTCAGTAAAACCACCTATCTGAGTGCTCACAGAATTAAAGCAGCAGGCATCAGATGTCTCTGCTTCTCAGCAAAAAGAAAGTGCTCTGTTACCTCCAGCTGTCAATTTAAGGAATGCTGTCAAGACTCTTAGGTCCAAAACACTGGTTTTATTTTAACAAGCTGGAAAAAGGTATTGTTCAGAGTCATCTTCTGATGAAACATCAAGCAAGTAATTGAAACCCTCTCTGTTTGTAGTAAAACATTCCCTGTCAGTGTTTGCAACCTGAGTGATATGACACTGTGAAAGAGGAACGGAAGGTGAAATGAAAGAGAAGCAGGGGGGGTGATTTGCTCTGCCATGTGGGCGAAATGCTGACGGTAAGGGGAGAGCATAAGCGGCAAATGTTAAAAGCTCAGTAACGGTTTATCAAGAGCAAGATGGTGAATGAGACTTCACAGACCAGCAACCAGACCCTCAGGAGTTTTGGGAGGAATTTAGCTTCAGAGAAGTGCAGGGTGCCATATGCATCATAGAGTATGCCGGCAGGCTCTGCTCCCTGCCACAGACAGGCAACAGGACCTGAGCTGTCTGTCTAATCTGATTCCTTCTCTTGCAACGTCAGAGTCACTTGCATCAAGATGGATGCAGAGTCACAAAACGTGGGGCAGATCTCTCCACTGGTGGAAGCCTCTGTGTTTCCTTTCCCCTCACACACAAGAGTTAGAGGCCTTTGAGTCTTGTGTTGGCATTCATCATATGAAGGCAGTGCGGCTTGTTGGTAGATCACAAGTCTCAGACCTCTACTTGCCAAAGACCTTTGGGTTTATTACTCTCTACTTTGTCCTTGGGGAGCCTGTTCTCAAGGGTGAATCCTCCAAACCTTTACTCCAGATGTGGAGACATCTGGACCTCAGGAGGTACCTGAATACCCTGTTTTGTGGAATGCCTTGTACCACTTGTTCTCTGTGGTGCTCCATGCGTTGACCGTCTGGCCTGTGTGATAGAAGGTGGCCATTGCCCATAGTTCAAACTCCTTGATTTAGGGTATGTCACTGCTCCCACCTACTACTGTGGTAGTCCTCATGCTCAGCTGTGTTTAGCAGATTCCCCCTGAAGTCTCTTCTGTGCTTGCGTGGTGCTCCTCACATGGCACTGTGCGTGAGCATGATTTGTGCATAGGGAGGCAGGAGTGGTTAGTTCATTTTTCCTTCCACTGAAGCTGTTCAGTTTGGTTGTAGGGATCAAGTGTACTTACAGCCACAGAGACCATATAAACTGCCTCAGTGAACACAGAATTTATACCACTTAGTTTACCAGGTGACCCTATCTTCCCCAGTTTGGGGGGAAAGCGATGAAGGGTTATGAGCCAGTGGATGACATGCATGGGATCACTGCAGCAGGGCTACACAACGCTTTGACCCCAGTGTGGAGGCTGAAGAGTGAGTCAGTGTCATCATGTGCATACAGAGCTCCTGTGTGCATAGTGGCTCTGACCTATCTCACACTGGAGGAAACAGCTCATAAAACTGACAGATTTAGTTATAATACCAGTAAGAGAATGATAACAGCAGTTTTTTGGAAGTCAGCCAAATACCCATCCGACTTTGGTGTCCTCTTCTATCACAGATCTGTGTTGTAAACTAAAAGCCTTCCTCTTCCAAAGACCCCCCCAGCTGGTAGGCTAGAATGAGATTCAGCTTCTCTCTGCCTCTTTCTCTGACTTAGTGGACATTTGATCACTCTGTGAAACTGAACAACTTCAAGAGAAGGAGTGATGAAGGCATTGGAGTAAATGCCTTCATCGTTCAGCCTGAACAGCTTCTGTTTAGGCAGTATTGTATTTCAGACTGGAAAGAATCTGAAACTGGAGTGCGTCCTAATTCTGATGGTTATGGCTGCAAAATCCATGGAATGAATAAAATGCTTAGATTTAGGTTTTGCAGGTGGGTTCAACATTTTCATTTCTGCTCTCCAGCAGAGTCCTGCTGGCTTCAGTGAAATAGTATGGTACAAAAAAGAAACAGTTTCATGACTAGGCATTTCTGTCAAGCAGTGCATCTGATGTTCTTTATGTAATCTATGTTGACCACTGAGCTATGCAGTTGAAATACAGTGCCACTTATAAGCCCTGTAATTTTTCAAGTGGGCTCCATTTGTCCATATATATTTAATTAAGGCTGAGTCCTAGTAGTGCAAGCTACCTACCGTTCCTGAGCAATCTACTGTAACAACAAAACAGAGAAACAAGGGAAAGCCATTTTGAACAAATAACAGCTTTCTAATAATTCTGGCTCTGCCAGACCTAAATCAAAACCAGGACACCTTCATAATGGACTTTTCAAACAAGGAAATGGTGAGGCAGGGTCTGCTGCAACCTTTTACTGAAGGATTTACTCATGCAAAATTTCTGGTCGCGTTACTTGAATCAGACTCTGCTGGAATCGAACAGAGGCATGGATGTGCAATCATTCCTGACATTATTTAGCAATGTTGTGCCTGATTTTCTACTCGTCTCTCACTTCACTTTCTTGCCAACACTAGTGGGAAGGAACAGGGAAATCAAGCTCAACAATTACTCTTGAAAAGAATTCTTTCAAGTTTTAAGCAAAACAGATGAAAGTTTTGGAATGGAAATAAAGTACAAGAGATTAGATCAAAAGATGGAAGGGTTGTAGAAACAGAGGATCATTCAAGTATCATTTACCTTTGAGGATTGCTAATTTGAACTGTAGAACAAGTGATGGAAAAGCCCAGTAACAGTTCAGAATGGTCATTCAGAAGAAAAAATACCCATAAAAACAGTTACCAAAATGTCCATAGAATTCATCTATACAGGTTTAAATAGATTTGTCTTTAGTGCTTTAAAATTCATTTTAAATATATACTAGTAAATTAACCACCATTGTATTTAAAACTCCATAAGGTGCTCAATCAGTTAATGAGAAGAAATTTCTTTTGTAGCAAGACAAACTAGCTGGAGCCTACTCTGCATGGACATCAAAGGACAAGCTTAGCTTTCATTTGCAAAGAGAAAAGCGTAGATTTCTTCACAGCCCATGTGATAATACCAGAAATTGTGGTTTTGTTTGGTTCTTTTTTTTTTCTTTAAGAAATATATCATTTAGAATATTAAAAAAATAAGTTTAATAAAGCCTGTGCTTAAAACAGCCAAAGTACTGTATGAAAAGAAATTGCACATTTGATACCGTTTCAACCCTGCTTTTCATCCACGGGGTAATGTGAGGCGTATGTGATGTTGCTGGAGGGTCTCTTGAAGAGGGCTTGTTTGTCTAAGCTATCAGATCTTCTCACAGCCAGGTGGAATTGGCAGCATATGCACGGTGGTTGTCATGGCAGCTGCCAACCATCACACACCGCTAACCTTTTCATTCTCTGGGCTGATACTTCCCTTGGATGTACCATCCAAATGATGTATTCCTATTGTCACCATCGAATAATCCTTGGCCATCATTTTGGCCTCTTTTTTCAAACTCTTCATTTGTGCTAGCTGGAGCTGGCTGGAATTATATGCAAGTGCTGGGATAGTGTTCACTAAAATCAGCTGGAAAGGTTTCTTCTCCTCCTTGTACTGACACTGAATGTAACGAGAGAAAGCTGAGCGGTAGGTTTTATTGAACAACGTATATACAAGAGGGTTAACTGCAGAAGAAAGGTAGCCAATCCAAACAAATATGTTAAGTAGTCCTCCAATGACTTCTTCACTGCATGACTCCTTGCAAATTACAGCCATCACATTGGTGATGAAAAACGGGCACCACATCACAACAAACAGAAAGAAGACAATGCCAAGGACCTTGGAAGCCTTCTGCTCGTTGCTGATGGATTGCATGGTTCTCCTCCCAGCAGTCCCCACGTCCCTGTTCAAGGAGCGCTGGAAGAGTTTCTCTGAGGACAGGGAACTCTGAGGGAGGAAGCTGAATGAAGCAAACTTGGTCTTTGGGCCAATGTCATTCACGCATAACATAGCTTCCTTCTGCAGTGACTTGATAGTTAAAAAGTAGGTGACTACCATGATGGTTAGAGGGATGAAGAATGCCACAAAAGAGCCTATTAGCACAAAATTGTCATCTGCAAGTAAGCAGCTGCCTTTCTTAAACACTTTGGAGTCATCTTGTAGTCCAAACACAGGTATAGGCATGGAGATACCTGAAGGTGGATTAGAGAAAAAGGAGGTCAAACACAATAATAAACCCCCACCATTTCCTATCTCCAAGCAATACTTTTAGCAATGGCATAAATCTTTTCTCAAAGAATAAATGGTTATAGGACACAAGTAAACACTAACAGGCAGAGCCACAACAGACAGAAATTCCAAGGCAAACTGAATTTACCTAAGGCGAGGGAGAATACTGCATCTCATGTTTTCAGCACAGTCAGTCCTGGGGTTTGGCATTTTTCTGGGGCCACACTAAGAAAGAATGGTCTGTAAAACTTTGGTTATGCAGATGTTGAGTTTTGGGAATCAGGCTGTAATCTGTCAAGCTCTGGCCTTTGTGCTGCCACCACATTTACAAGGTCCCATGGCGTTAGGTGGGATTTTGCAGTTGCTCTGAATTCCCTCTCACTCTCCACAAAACCTCAGCCCCAAGTAGAACCCATCTGCTGCCATCCAACTGTCCCACGACTTCTCGTAGCATCAAAACCATAGTTCCTTATATTTTTAGCTCTTGGCCTCCCTCTAATGATCTTGAGGCTTGTTTCTTGGTTCCTGCCACCTAGCAAAGGCTTTTATCAACTGTGATCAAGATGCTATCATGCCTTTCTTTTCTGGCATGGTTTAAGAGTTGTCTTGGGCTGGTTTTTTTGGGGTTTGTTTGTTTCTTTCTTTTTTTTTGTAGGAGGATTGGAAGTGTTCTCAGCACTGGTTTCTGAGCAGATTGTGAAATACTGATTTTAGGATTTTGGTTTATTAGGTCTTACTAGGGTATTAGGATATTTTTCTCTCCTCCCTGTAACGTCCATACAGTCTAAATGGTAAAAATACTTTCCATAGCAATGACTGGAGGAATGATGGGTACAAATTAAGCACTGAGAGACACAATATGAGATATGGTTCACATGCAAAGGTCCCTTTACAGTTCTGCCAGCCGCTGCTGTCTCGAAGCACAGCCTTGAAGGCAACAGCAGCCATGCAAATACTGTGTTCCCCTAGAGCATGTGCTGTGTCCTTGCCCTGTAATGAACAACAAGGCTGGATCATGAAATCCATGCTCCTTGGACTGCTTTGTCTCATTCAAGCCCGCTCAGTCAGTTCCTTAGGGACTTCTGCAAATGCTGCTAGCATCTGAGCAAAATCAAACAGCTGCTGATTCTTTGGTTGTTGATTTTGTCCCCTTTCTTCCTCCCAGATGGATTCTTTCTCTCCAAGAGATGCAGTGTTGGAGAGTGAAAGGGATGATGTACTGTGAAGACAGCAAAAGTGGAGTTGTGAAGTAGGAAGCAATAATGCAGCCTTGTTTGGAAAACAGCAGTTAGAATTCTGACTCCTGTGGATAGGTAGCTGAATCTGAGAGCTTCACAATCCTTTGCAACTTTGAGCAGAAATCTCAGATGCTGTGTTTGGCTTTTAAGGAAAAACAATTAGAGAGAATTTTGTTACAATACAGGGGTGGTGCTGTGCCATATCTTGTCCCCTGTGTGCCCAGGAATGTCCTTCCTGCTTCACAGATTAGTCCTGAAACTCATCCTTTCAACATCAGCACTTAAATAGTACTTCTCTTGCTTTCCCTTCTTCCCATCCTGGTGCTTAGGCTGGGAGCTGTTTAAAAGCTCAGGCTGTCTCTTCATTTTACCCATTTCCAGTGCCCAATAGAACAACTCCAGTCCTAGAGGGAGAGTCTGGAGTCCAGGCACAGTACTAAACAATAATGACAGCAGTAATAGAAATCTTAAGCTACTTTTCTCGTTGAATGTTCCATTCTATTGTTGCTTCTGGATCTTCTAGGAGGCTCTTTGTTTTTTTTCTGACAGCACTGCTCTATATTTTTCTAGTAACACTGTAGCTTATGTTATCTGCATAGCTTTGAACTGAGTCATGGCAGTGCCTTGGGCAAATTTACAAGAGTACCATTCTTATCTGCCCAGGGCAGAAGCTAGTGGAGAGCCTGTGGTATTGCCCTTTTTGTTTCTGCTGCAAGACTACACTAGTCCTAAAATGCTTCAGCTTGGAATGTAGGATACAAATGGGTGAGGTGCAAACTCATGTAGTGTGTAGCAGCTGCTGGGTCAAGGTGATGAAAACTTCCCAGTGACCCCAGAAAAACTGCTGCCTAAAACCATCTGAGTCAGTCCAACTGAGGGCATGGAGGGAGCAGTCACCTACAGGAGCCACTGGAGTGCCTAACACCTCCAGGAAAAGGAGGAATACTTTGAGGTTCCTTCTCCTTTTTGGATGAATTGAGGGGATACTGCAGGCAGCCAGTGCCTCCCAACATTGCACTTCAGCTGCTTGGAGACACAGCCCTAGTCAGAGCAATACCACAAGTTCCCCATCCGGTGCTGCCCTGTACTGATAACAGCCAAGCTGTTTTTCATTTCATTCAAAGACCTAGTGTGAGCTGCAGAGATAAAATAAACAATGGCACTGGCAGAGTAAAAGATGCCTTTCATTACTACAGACCTTGTGGTTCAGCTGCATCAGGAGGCACGGGAGGAGAGGGAACAGCACTAGGAAGAGGAAAATTCTGGTGTAACTGCAAGCTTTTTCAAGTAAAATGCCAGTCAGTTTCAACTCCTCACCTGAAATACAGGGGCAGCAGTTTCCCATCTCCTTTGTTGGCTTTCTTGGGTTTTTTGGGGGGCTTTGTAGGAGCTTCTGGGGACTAGCATCTAAATCCAGAATTCCATCTTTGAAAAACGGAAATTAACTTCAGCTTCTAGCTGGAGTTTCCACATTTCCTTGTCATTCCTTTGACAAGTACAAAAGTGCTGTTCAGGCAAGTTGTGGCAGGCCCTGCTGGTCGTCTAAGTATTTCTGAATGACCACCCAAGGCACCTTTTCCCTGCAGCCATGGGTAACTGCCTTATGTTCAGTTTGAAATTACCAGAGGTACCACAGGTTGTTAGCAGAGAGCACTGACAGCTGCAGCCTGCTTTTTGTCTACACCCCAGTCCAGCTGATGCAGGGGATCACACAAGTCCTCAGGACAAACACCCTGCACCTGTGTCAGGACAATCCTCGTTATCAATATAGGCTCAGGGATGATGAGATTGAGAGCAGCCATGCAGAAAAGGATTTGGGATACTGGTGAACAAAAAGCTGGGCACGAGCCAGCAATGCCACTTGTAGCCCAGAATGTCAGTCTCTTCCTGGGCTTCATCAAAAGACATGTGACCAGCAGGGTAGGTGACTCTGCCACTCCACTCTGCTCTGCTAAGACCTCACCTTGAGTGCTGTGTCAGGCTCTGGGGTCCTCAACACAAGAGGGACATGGACCTGATGGAGAGGGTCCAGAGTAGGGCCACAAATATGATCAGAGGGCTGGAGCACCTCTCCTACAAAGACAGGCTGAGAGAGCTGGGCTTGTTCAGTCTGGACAGAAGGCTCTGGGGAGACCTTATAGCAGCATTTCAACATTTGAAGGGGATCTACAAGGAAGCTGGGAAGGGTCTGATTACAAGAGCATGCAGCAATAGGACAAGGGGAAATGGTTTTAAAATAGAGAAGGGTAGATTTAGATTGGGCATTAAGAAGCTCTTTGCTATGAGGGTGGTGAAACCTGGAACAGGTTGCCCAGGGAGGTGGTGGAAACCCCATCCCTGGAGACATTCAAGGTCAAGCTTGGTGGAGCTCTGAGCAGATGTATCTAGTTGGGAATGTCCCTACTTACTGCAGAGAGGTTCATCATAGAATCATAAAATGGCTTAAGTTGGAAGGGATCTCAGAGATTATCTACTCCAACACCACCCCACCCCCACATAGACAGGGACACCTCTCAACTAGACTTGGTTGCCCAAGGTCTCATCCAGTCCAGTTTTAAACATCTCCAGGGAGGAGACACCCACAACCACTTTGACTAAATGGCCTTGCAGTGCAATTCATTCTATGATTCTGTGAAATTATATCCTGACATTCCTGCATGGAATAAATTACCTTCCAGCCCTATTGTGTCTCTTCATAGCTCTACAGGGACTAAACTTACTGTTCCCCTTGCCAAAGGAACAGAGTTGTCTCTCTTTGAGAGGCAGCTGCTGGCTTCTGTAGCAGGAGAATATCAAATCCCAGTGATGAGACTGGGACCAAAAGGAAATCATGTTTAAACTGTAAATGAAGGAGTTTCTGTGTGCAGCCCACATCCATTATTTTGATGGGATTTTTAAGAAGTATCACACGTGGCCCAGATTGTCACCTTCATGTCACTCAGACATGGTCAAGTTCAAGCTTGTCCTGTAGAAACACAACAAAAAGTCCCTGTCTAAGCTGTATTAGCATTATTGTGGGAGGCTGAATTAATCCTTTAAAGATCAAAGCTGATTGATCTATTTCTCCTTGATGATTCAGATGTGCAACTTCTTGCTGGTTTTACTGTCCTTGCTTGCCAGCTCCATGTCTTTGGTCACTGTGGATATTTAAGAAGATGCAGGCTGTGTGCATGCATTCAGATATCAACAGAAGAAAATCAGCTCCAGAAGAAAGTATCATGCAGAGCTAACAGGTGGGCATGAGCAGTTACTTGGGAAATTGACCACCTGCAAACAGCAGATCTGGAGGAAACAACCTGGCAGGGCTGTAACAGAACAGCTTTTGCACGCCGTGCCCGTTCCACGTTCCTAGCTCCCACTAGCTCAAGGTCAGGCTGTAAAAAGTGCTCTTTTATCTTAGCCCCAAATCAAACTAAGCTGAGGCACAAGCAAGCGTCCATCCAAGCACTGGAGGTACATTAGGCACTGCATTTCAAGTCGACATTTCCACTTAGAACAGAACATTTTCCTCGTGGACAAATCCTAAATAATACATTCCTCTGGTAGAAGTTGGTTTATTTGTATAGCTTGACTTCTATGTCAGTGGCTGTTTCAAACTGTATGGACTTTTAACAAACCACATAACAAAAACCAGACAATAAAGATGAGCAATAAATCCTGTGTTAAACCTTACGTATTTGGGCACAACTTCAGAAGGACAACAGGCTCTTGAAAGCACCAAAGGCTGAGAAGTAAAGCAATGGTATCCTTCTTGTTGTCCTCTCAAAAAGCCTGGCAAAATCGACAAGGATTGATTTAGTGTTCCACATGGCTGGCTTGCAAATCTTCAGAGATTTACAGCAGCTGTAAAACCACTTTAACTGGACAGGTAAACTGGGTATGCAGCTGCCTTGAGCTGCTGAGACCATCAATGAATCAAAGCCAGAGTCTAAAGTATGCCCTGCAGGGTGGCACACTTGGGCTACTCAGGATTAGGAAAAGGAGGGGCAAGTGAACTGAAGTCAAGGTTTCTTCTGTGAAGCTTCCTTCAAACAACAACTGTCACTCATGTGCTTTTGCCTCATATCCAGTTTGAATATAAAGGAGCCTTTCCATGTGCCTTAATAAAATGTCCAGTGGACAGAAAGTATCTTTTAGCAGTGTCGTTACAGTTTCTCAACAAAATTAACCACCTTTGTTCACCTTTGAGTGAAAAAGACAGAAAAGCCTCCCCAGTTCAAGTGTTATCAGTCACATTGATTCAGACATACTCAGCTTATGGGCCACACCATGGGCCACTGCAGAGATGTGCTGTGACACTGGAGTCTCTGAAGGGACTGCTGCTTGAAGAAGGCCAGTCTCTCCTTCAGCAGTTCAGTGTGGCAGTATTATCTAATTTCATCAGAATAAAACCCCCCATGCCTGGCACCTGCTGATTTTCTGCACTCTGTGCCAGAGGAGAATGTCCTCCTTTGGCGCATCTCCACAAGCAAACAGCCACCCAAAAGCACATCCCAAAGCACAAAATGCATACTCTTGTGCTGTATATAAAGTGCCTTGAGACAACACAGCCAGTATTTTGGGCTGAAACAACCATACAAAGTAATATTCATTCATTTGGACTACCATGGTGCCCTGTGTGGATGTCTACTTGATCTAAGAACACAAGGCTCAGTGAACTTCTTTTGAAGGCACCATGGCCTATATGCTCCACTACCTACCACGGGTGCAAATGTATCTGGAGCTCATGTCAGGAGGTTAGCAACAGCTACTCATGCACTCTCACTGAAACATCTGCAGAGCAACTGCTTAGTCTGTCTCCATGTCTCTGTTTGGCATGTGGCAGTCAGTGCTACAGGAGTCACTGCTGTCTCAGACCTGCAGACACTTAACTGATTTATCCATGCACTTGAAAATGTCATTTCCCAGCTGATTCACTTCCAGTCATGACCAGCCTTTCATGTTACAGCGTTGCTGCTACTCCAGTAAAGTTAGACACACTGCCAATAACAAGGTTGTGCTGCAGTTTGCTGGTAGGTGACAATGCAGAAACAGAAATTTCCAGTTGGGGATGTGAGGTGTTCACAGAAACACAGAATTCACCAGATTGGGAAAGACCTTTGAGATCATCAAGTCTAACCTATTACCTAACAGCAGCTAATCAACTAGACCATGGCACTAAGTGCCTCATCCAGTCTCCTTTTAAACACCTCCAGGGGTGGTGACTCTGCCACCTCCCGGGGTGGTGACTCTGCCACCTCCCTGGGCAGCCCATTCCAAAGGCAAATCACTCTTTCTGTGGAGAATTTTTTCCTAACATCCAGCCTAAACCTCCTCTGGAGCAGCTTGAGACTGTGTCCCCTCATTCTGTCACTGGTTGCCTGGGAGAAGAGACCAACCCCCACCTGGCTACAACCTCCTTTCAGGTAGTGTAGCGAGCAATAAGGTCTCCCCTGAGCCTCCAAGCTGAACAACCCCAGCTCCCTCAGCCTCTCCTCGCAGAGCTTCTGCTCCAGCCTCCTCACCAGCCTTGTTGCCCTTCTCTGGACACGTTTGAGCATCTCAACATCTTTCTTAAATGGAGGGGCCCGGAACTGGACACAGTACTCAAGGTGCAGGTGTTGAAAAGCTCTGAGTGGTTTGGTAGCCACCATCTAAGGCTGCATCTAGTTAGGATGAATTTGAAGTCTTTCTGGTTTTGCTAGTCAGTGTGGCAGTGTCACCAAAGCCTTAGGTGCTAGGCCATGTGAGACAGCACTGCACCTCTTCCCTAGCGCTAAATGTGTGTGTTAGTGGGGGTAGGCCTGGGTGAGGAGCTCGTTCTCACAAATCCTCACATCATGTTTGCTTTTGGGTGGATATCCTCGGGAGTTATGCGAGTCACAGTACCAGTGGAGCATCATCTCCTTTCTTGATTCCAGGGCACAATCCTCACAAGACTGGAGTCAGAACGGGTCTAGTAATTTTTCTTATTGCTGTCCATAGGTCAAATCTACTTTTTTATTCAGGGGCACACACAGAGTTAGTTTTCTGTAGCTTTCCCTTGGAACATTTCATTTGGTCACACATGTTCTATTTGATACAACAGAGAGGAGAACTACTTTAACTTCACATAGGAGGTGCCAGGTGCTAGTTGGCTTATTCTATAGATATTGAAATAGCTTTGGTCTTGGCAGCAGAGAAAACCTCTGAGGAAACATATTCCTTAGACTAGTAGGAGATAAATTTAAAGTTTTATGGTAAAAAAGTAATTGTAAATAATCACATACACAAATATGATGCTGTATATGTCACTTGAGAAAAACAAAATCAGAAAATCCTCAGTGTCTTCCTGATAAACTTCTCATTTATGTTCTTATTCCTGAAGCTAATTTCTTGCAAGTGCAGAGATGGGCAAATTAATTTGTGGGGCTGTGATAATAAGTTAATCAGAAACAGAATTAGAGGAGCATTACAGGGAGGACAGAGCAAGAAGTAAGGGACAGGTACCCTCTTTTGACTCAACTGATTAGATAGATGGGCTTAGTTATGAAAAGAAAACTCTGATGGAGTCGATTGCTGCTTTGACATAATCCTGTTCCCTTACAAAATGTGCACACAGTCACATTTCCTAGAGGCAGCAAGAACCCACCAGCAGGAAGCAGTTTCTCTGCTTTAAGTGCTATTCCTGCCTACGCAGACCTGAAACCCCTTCCTTAGCTGTGCTGCAGGACTTGTTTACAGCAGTTCTGTGTCCTCCATGCCTGGTTGTTCTTCTTTCCTCATTGGATTTTTCAATCCTTCTGAGTATCTGAGCAAGGTACAAGCTTCTGCATAGCAATTTTAAGGGGACCCTCTTCACCGAACAGTCTTTGCTGTTCAACTTTGTTTTGGGCAGAAGCTTCCACTGAGGTGCTTATTGGCTTCTCACAGCTATCTCAAATCAGCAGAAGAGCTTATGCCTCTGTGTAATATCATTACCCAGTCACTAAAGGGACTAATGGGGGCTTATAGGAGTCTATGTTTGGAAGGAAGAAAGGAAGGAACTTGGAAGGAGTTTGAAGGGAAGGAATTTGGAGGAAGGAAGAAAGGAATGAATCTTGGAAAAGAGAGACTGGAGATATCAGGTAATGCCATTCATGTATACAACAAGGAGCAGTGATGAACAGACCTCAGTGCTTTCAGCTGTACAAGCTGAAGTGGAGAATCTTGCTATTGCATTCAACCCCCTTTAAGTTACTGACAGCACAGGTCTACCTGTACATGCTGCCTTCACCTTCTGCTTACTGAAGTGGGCAAAGGAGAGGACTCTGAGGGGTAAAAAAATTGTTTGGAGAAAGCCTTGTCTGGTCTTTCATAATCAGGGAGGCAGTTGCACTTGCTAAAGCTAGTCCTGATTACTGTGCACATACAAGTCATTATAAATGCACCTCCAGAGAAAAGTGAGGCAGGAAGGCATCATGGCTTGCCTTTGCAGCAAAAGCCCAGAATGATGTGTTTAGCTCCAAGGTGTCCAAGAGGTTAAAATCCAATAATAGAAAGAGTCTAAAAATCCTTTTCCTCTTTAATGATCTAGAGGAACTCAGTCAAATTTCCAGTAAGGAGCTTGCCATCATGCCACGCAGAGCAAACCTATCCACCTGAGAATGCAGCATCCCTCTGTTTCCCCTGTGAAAACTCAGGCTTTCCTCAGAGAAGGGAGTGACTCAGCAGTGTTTTATCACCACACTGCCATATCTCACCCGAGATAACATTGCTTTTCCTCTGCCTTGCTTGATCTCACGTTCCCCAGATGATGCTTAGAGCGCATGGACAACTAGCGTCAGAGTGGCAATGTTGAAGGAGCAACTCCATCAGCCCTCTCTATGGTTGTCATTATTGCATTCACTGAGAGCTGAGCTAGGCTAGGTCTGCATCTGGCAAAAGGCTTCCTATTCTCATTAGCCCTCCCTAAGGCCAGCAAGTCCTGCTAAGTTCTCATAGGGAAGTACCTGAATGAGGGAAGGTCAGGGAGACCTACCTACAACCTCAGGTACATTTTAAAATCTAAGACTATGAAATACCCTGAGAGGAAGGGCATCCTACTCAGCTTAGAGGCACATGGGCACCACAACAAAGAATGGCAGAAGAAACAGGACTGGAGATAAGCACTAATTCCACTGGGACACACACCCATCTGCACGCACACACATACCTGCTCAACTAAGATTGTCACCTTTCCTCAGTAATGGAGCTACAAGCTTTGTTTTCATTATCTGAAGTCATCACTGCTTACATCAGCCTCATTTTTGTAGCAGCATCTGTAGGTCATTACAAACATTGGCACTCCCCTGAAGATGGACAAGGACAGTTCTGTGAAACCTTTAGCCTGCAGTTTGGCAGTGCTTCAGTGCTGCTGTGTCTGTCAGCTCCAAGGAGATGACCTGCCAGCTGGAGGTGTTCAAGGAAAGCCTGGATGAGGCACTTAGTGCCATGGTCTGGTTGACTGGCTAGGGCTGGGTGCTAGGTTGGACTGGATGAGCTTGGAGGTCTCTTCCAACCTGGTTGATTCTATTCTATTCTATTCCATTCTTTCTCAAATGCATAGGGCAGGTAGGGTATAGGGTAGCAGTGGAGATCTCTGCAAGTTTTCTGTCCCTGCAGTGTGTCAATCGTGTTTGTATTTTCATATGGGTCTGGTGATGTCTCCTTGAAGGATCCAGTATCTGAAGGGAGCCTACAGGAAAGCTGGGGAGGGACTATTTACACGGTCTAGTAATGTTAGGACGAGGGGGAATGGGTTTAAGCTGGAAGAGGGGAGATTTAGACTGGATGTTAGGAGGAAGTTCTTTACAGTGAGGGTGGTAAGACACTGGCACAGGTTGCCCAGGGAGGTTGTGGCTGCTTCCTCCCTGGAGGTGTTTAAAGCCAGGCTGGATGCGGCCTTGAGCAGCCTGCTCTAGTGGGAGGTGTCCCTGCCTATGGCAGGGGGTTGGAGCTGGATGATCCTTGAGGTCCCTTCCAACCTAAACATTCTATGATTCTATGATTCTATGATTCCTCTGCCTGAACACCTCCCTAGGCTCTGTCCATCACTCCGTGCTGAGGCTACAATGTTGCACCTGGAGTGAGGTTGCCCCCGTGTGCCAGCTCTTCCAGTTGGGTCTGTACTTCTGCCTGCACTTTAATCCCTGCTCCCACCAAGGAAGATGTGGCAGCAGGGAGGGGGGGAAGCATGTTGCACTGCACAGTGCCTAGAGGAAATCAGACGGTGGCTGCAAAAGTCTAGGGGTGGAAGGAGGTTTCTAATGTGACAGTAAAAGGCCACTGAGACCTCCCACCCTGTAACTTAACTGCATTTTTATTTACAACACCAATTTATTCACAATCTGATCTCTGGGGAGATTGAGACTTATCACTATCCCAGAGTGTGGAAAGAGTAGAGAGTATGGCAGTGTCTGGCTGAAGATGGAGAGGAGGCTGAAGAACTGGTTTGCCTGGGGGATGCTGGCTGAGCAGAGCTGACTGAGAGTCCACTGTAGCCAGACGGCAGCTATTCCTGCTGTCATCTGGGAGTCAGGAGGAAGCTGGACTTAATCTTCACCCTCAGCAAATGTAGGCTGGTGACAGCTGTGTAACCACTTCATCGGTGGTGATTAGAAGTGATTAGAAGTGACTGACCTTATACTAAAGAGCTGAATATTTATTTTGAAGAATTGCAAGAGGTGCCACAGGTCTCCAGTCTGGCTCTGTGCAGAGGGATGAAGCTCTATTCATTATTTAAAGCTTCTCTATGGACAAACCTGCTACTTCTGTGGCTCAGTGAAATGCAGCAGATCAGGTCAAACACCTATTTTTCTTTCTGTGTGCTCAGCTAATGTTCTTTAAATTGCACTGATGGTTTTAATTTCCCCATAGCAATGGTTTAATTTCTACTCAAAAGCAGATATAAATTTATGATTGTCACTGGCTGGGGTAAATACCTCAATTTGGAAAGGGAAACAGCCTCTACGTGGGAATCAGCTTCTGCCACTTGTGATCCCTTCTGTTTAGCACAAGACCCTTTTGTGCTCTATATCAAGATCACTTCACAGTATTCACTGTTCAGAGCCCTAGGAGAATAGGTCTGGGGATAACTGTGCTTTGAGAAAGAAAGAAACATGTTTACAACAGGAGCTTCCCAGATCATGTGTTATCAGTTTGCCCTTTTAGCTGTGAAGCTTCTGATGGCTCCTGAGGGCTAACTTATTACATGCAATGCATGCTGCCTCCACAGTAATGTCTAAACATATTGTATATATGTAGGTACACAGAGAGAGACAATAAACTAGAAATTATGGAAAGACCTTAGCTATTCCACTCTCATAAACAATTCATGTGATGGCTCCTAGAGCAGTCTAAGCAACAAGATCCTCTGCTATCCCAGGTTTTCAACTTCTGGCCTTTTAGTTGGCACAATTTGTTGAATGCTAATAATTTCCTTAGCTCTGCCCTAATCTTATACTGAACTGAATATAGATTTCTGTTGATATCTCACTGAAAAGATTCTAGCAGCGCTGCTTGACCCCATTGTGTAGTTCAAAACGCTTCTGAATGTAACTATCAGAGAAATTGCTCAGGTAATATTATTTTTTTAGCAATAATTTCATACTGAGTCTGAAGGGCACACAGAAGCAAAACTGTGATTCCTCTGAATTTTATAGACCTTCAACCAGATCCCACTTTAATGCAGATATTTGACTTGTCTGTCTCTGTCTCCTTTTGTGGTTGCTTGCAGATGCTGCTGATTAAGCAGATGAACAGCTTCTTACTGCTTATACAAGGCGACTGCAGCAATGGCTCAGCAGCTGTTGAGTGAGATGTCCTGAAGCAGTGGGTGATTTGGAAGGAAAACCAGCATGAGAAGCAGCTTGGAGACCTGTGCTGATCTCAACATCATGATTCAGGATTCTGTGATTTATGCTTCACTACCCACCTAATCGATAATGTCCTTCACCCTGACTGGACTGCTCTTGTGTTAAATCAGTCAGTGCCCTGGTCACATTTAGAAGAAGGCAGATGCACCTGAGACCTGAAGCCACAGAGTATCCTATATCTTAGGATATTAATAGTTCATTTCAGTCTATGATTCTAGCAATAGAGGTCAATTTGACATTTCAAAACTCAGATCAAAGACAAAATCATAATGAGAGTTATGTTCTGCCAAAAGGAAATAGGTCTTCCTAGTGGGTGTGATTTACTTGCAAGATAAATGCAGGAATGAATGCTGCAAAATGCACAGCTCCAATTTTGATCAGCCAGAAGAGAGAGCCTTTATCACTATGCCTCAGCCTGCTCACAGGATTTCATAGGAATCTGATGGGCTCTTTTCTATCAGTGACTCTGGAGGACATCATAGGGAAAATCAGCTGAGAGGCATTTCTAAATTTGTTGTAGATACCTAGGAATGTATTGTCTCAGCTCTGACAACCCCCCTGACTTTTATTAGCTGGACTTCCACTTAGAAATGATGCCAATGACACAGGCCAGAGAACGCACAGGGAAAGTTAATTGTGGCTTGAGCGTATGAGCTTGCAGTGTTCCTGCTAACTGGGGAGAATGTGAGGCTTTCATTCTGAATTGGAATTCTGCAATGTGCATGACCTTCCTAACCTTGTAAAATGCAGCATCTGCCTTAAATAAAGCTTAATTATTTCAAACACATAAAAGAAGCTGTGAAATTGCTCTGTATCATACCTGAAGGGAGGTGGTAGCCAGGTGGGAGTTGGTCTCTTCTCCCAACTAGTAACAGAACAAGGGGACACAGCCTCAAGTTGTGAGGGGGGAAGTATAGGCTGGATGTTAGGAGGAAGTTGTTGCCAGAGAGAGTGATTGGCATTGGAATGGGCTGCCCAGGGAGGTGGTGGAGTCACCGTCCCTGGGGGTGTTCAAGAAAAGCCTGGATGAGGCACTTAGTGCCATGGTCTAGTTGGTTGGCTAGGGCTGGGTGCTAGGTTGGACTGGATGATCCTGGAGGTCTCTTCCAACCTGGTTGATTCTATTCTATTCTATTCTATTCTATTCTATTCTATTCTATTCTATTCTATTCTATTCTATTCTATTCTATTCTATTCCATTCTATTCTACCCAAACCAAACCCAAAACCCACCACCTGAACAAAACATTAACTGAGGAAATTGGTATAAATACTGCATAAGAATGCAAAGCCATAAGGAAAAAATGCAAGTGAAAAAGCAAACAACTACATTGTAAAGAGAGTAGTGTAGCAGATATTTCAAGTTTAGCTCCAGCACTTCCAAATTTAGATGCTCAACTTTAAATCTGTATTGTCAGAGCACATTGCTGTGTGTAATTATTTGCAGTTTTATGTGTTTTGGCAGTATATTCCATATTATAACAAGTGGGTTTTTTTCTGCTGTGCCAAGTCATCCCTAAATTACATTTGCATGAACCAGCAAATTATGTCACCTGGAAGAAATGGATGATGTGGTGGATCTGGGATTCCCAACTTGCTGCCCCTTGGCTATTTGTGCCTTTTGAAAGCAGTAAAGAGACTTTGAAATAAAAGCTCTCTTCATCAGAAGGAGGAGTGATCTGAAGGAGGCCAAAACTGTCAGCAAACCACAACCCAAAGACACTGTTATTTGTACTCTCCCTATCCCATCTCCTTCCCTAGGCCTTTGTGCTCTTTAGGACAGCAAGAATTCACACAGAGAAATTGCCAGCAGCCTGGGAAGAAGGTGTAAGCCTCCATGTCAGCATAAAGCATCACACTGACAGATTATCAGAGGATTCAGCTGCACCAAGTTTGGTTTGTAAATCCTACACTTTGGAGAACATTACTTCACATGCTACAATATCCCTGTATTTTTGAAGCCTCAAAAGCAATCACAGCATTTTAAGAGAGTTATGCAGCAGGAGATACTTGACCATCTTCATCCAGCTCCACTTTGGACTTCTGCATGAGACGTAATGAATAAATCTCAGTTGTTAGCGACTGGAGAGAGAGGAGACTGCCTGAAGGCAGTGAACAGATGTGTAGGCTGAGTGTGAAATGATAAGAGAAAAATCAGCTAAGAGGATTTGAGCTTCATAAAATTCCACATTACTTAGACCATTACCAGAGGAATAGAGAGAAATAAGGACTGAAGAATGATGTCTATAGAGGCCTAACATTCCTGATTGCATTTCCTTTATATGATTGGGTTTTTTTAAGGAGACAACTGTTGGGCTCTTGCAGAGCAATCCATTTCTTAGGCCCACTCAGGACTCAAAGGTGCTGTACCTGTATTTTCCAGCATAGGCTCTAGTTACCATTCTTTAAATTCCAGTTAAATGCTATTCAAAATTTAGCTCTTAATTTTTCTGGGAAGGGGAAGTATTTGGGCTCTTTACACCTGTCCTCAGTAATGACCTCTATGCTTTAAAACAAGTGGAAAAATTTCCAGGGTTTCATGGGCTTTTGCCTTCAACAGCTACAAATAATCTAATTATCTAGCCACTCTGGGTGCTGGGTGATTTAAGAATTAAAGACATGATTAGAATCTGTTACAGTAATTAGAATCTATTTTAAACCAATTGCCTGTGGCATTACACGGTCTGGTGAAAGAAAGGCTGCTGGCTAAATCCTCTTCAGCCACTAAATGTAAACCCAAATGTTAGTACAATTATTATTATTATTATTATTATTATTATTATTATTATTATCTTTTCTTTTTAAGAAAGTAAATATTGCAGCACTGAAGTAAATCAAATTACCTGTGCTTTTCAATGCTGTTTGAATACAATTTATCACTGAAGCTAACAGGAGGACCACTGATTCTTCATAGATGAGCTGGATGAGGGCATCGAGTCAGTCATCAGCAAGTTTGCAGATGACACCAAGCTGGGGGCAGATGTTGCTGGGCTGGAGGGCAGAAGGGCTCTGCAGCGGGACCTCAACCACCTGGACAGATGGGCAGAGTCCAAGGGGATGGTGTTCAATAAGTCCAAGTGCCAGGGGCTGCATTTGGGCCACAACAACCCCATGCAGAGATACAGGCTGGGGTCGGAGTGGCTGAGAGCAGCCAAAGAGAAAGGGATCTGGGGGTGCTGATTGATACCCGCCTGAACATGAGCCAGCAGTGTGCCCAGGTGGCCAAGAGAGCCAATGGCATCCTGGCCTGCATCAGGAATGGTGTGGCCAGCAGGAGCAGGGAGGTCATTCTGCCCCTGTACTCTGCACTGGTTAGACCACACCTCGAGTACTGTGTCCAGTTCTGGGCCCCCCAGTTTAAGAGGGACATTGAGATGCTTGAACGTGTCCAGAGAAGGGCAACGAGGCTGGTGAGAGGCCTCGAGCACAGCCCTACGAGGAGAGGCTGAGGGAGCTGGGATTGTTTAGCCTGGAGAAGAGGAGGCTCAGGGGAGACCTTATTGCTGTCTACAACTACCTGAGGGGTGGTTGTGGCCAGGGGGAGGTTGCTCTCTTCTCTCAGGTGGCCAGCGCCAGAACGAGAGGACACAGCCTCAGGCTGCACCAGGGGAAGTTTAGGCTCGAGGTGAGGAGAAAGTTCTTCACTGAGAGAGTCATTGGACACTGGAATGGGCTGCCCAGGGAGGTGGTGGAGTCACCATCCCTGGAGCTGTTCAAGGCAGGATTGGACGTGGCACTTGGTGCCATGGTCTAGCCTTGAGCTCTGTGGTAACGGCTTGGACTTGATGATCTGTGAGGTCTCTTCCAACCTTGGTGATACTGTGAGACTGTGATACTGTGATTGACTGGTCTTTGGATCAGATTCCCTGAATAAATTGGTTAATTTGCCAGATAAAAGAGAGAAATACAGATCACAGAATCACAGAATTAACCAGGTTGGAAAAGACCTTCAAGATCATAACATCCAACCTGTTACCCAAATCTTGCCCCTTCCTTTCCACACCTGAAACACTACATCTTTATTCATAAGCAAATGTTTCAATAAAATAAGGATGACTCAGGTAGCTGGGAGGGAGAGGAGCAAGTAAGCCACCCAAACAGAACTGATGTAAGACTACATAAATAATACCTCAGGTAAAAGCTATTTGCTTAAAGATGCCAATATTTTTACTCATTTATTACCAGGGCTATCAAGAAATACTTTGGAGAAATAGGATCAAGTTTTGTCAGTCTCCTACAAAGGCACCAAATTTACATCAGAAATGCTCCTCTGATGTTTTTACAGTTGACCATGGATTTAATCTTTCAATGTAAGGATGGTGCTCTCTCTGGAGAGGAGTAGTAATACATAGGCTTGTTTCCCAGGACCTCATCTTCCCAGTTGGGGAGGCATCGTATCAGGAGAATTTCTGCTTGTCCCATGAATCAGCCTGAAGTATTTGTGGAAGTCAGTGAGCAGCTGGATAAGGGCAATCCAGCTGATACAAAGCTCTTGGATTTCCTGAAAGCTCTGACAGCTCAATTTTGTCAAAGTCTGTTCAAGAAATTAAACTTTCGTGGCAGAAGAAACATTTTCTTGTAGAAAAAGGATGAACTGAAAGATGGGAAACAAGCAGTAGGCTTAAATGGTTTGTTTCCACAGCGAGGGTGATAGGAGGTAGGATCCAATTGCGCTCTGTCTTCATTGGTGCTGTTGAGACTATTCATGATGTGCCTGCACGGGCACTGGAACTGTGTAAATGTGCTGGTGACACAGATGTGGGCTGCAAAGAATTACAGAAGGTCCTCATAAACCTCAGCTAATGGACAGCAGATACAGCAGAGAGAATTCAATGCTAAGAAGGAAAGAGCTATATATTAGTTAAGGGGGAACCCCATCTAAACATGCAGAACTGTCATTACTCACGAAAGGGAGGAGGACCATGAAAATGGTCAGATGGGTGGAACATCTCTCTTATGGAGAAAGAGTGAAAGAGTTAGGGTTTAGCCTGGAGAAGAGAAGGCTCCAGGGAGGCATTATTGCAGCCTTTCAATGTATAAAGAAGGCTTATAAAAAGGTGGAGAAAGACTTTTTCACAGGGCCTGTAGTGACAAGACAAAGGGCAAAAGGTTTAAAGTGAAAGAGGGTAGATTTAGATTGGGCATAAGGAAGAGGCTGTGGCCAGACTGCTCTAGAGTAGGGTGTCCCTGCCCATGGCAGGGGGTTGGAACTAGATGATCCTTGTGGTCCCTTCCAACCCTGACTGATTCTGTGATTCTAAGATCTTTGGTTTTATGACAAGGGTAGTGAAACATTGGAACAGGTTGACAAAAGAAGTTGGGGATACCCCATCCTTGGAAGCATTCAAGGTCAAGTTGGATGGGACTCTGGGCAACCTGATCTAGTGGAAGCTGTCCCTACCCATGGTGGGAGGGGTTGAATTAAATGATCCTTAAAGGCCCCTTTCACCTCAAACCATTCTGTGATTCCATGATTTTGGAATCATCAAGCTCAGTGTGTGGGTATGGCTCTAAAGACTAAAAGAAAGGTAGGGCTTATTAATGTGGGAGCTGAGAACAAGGCAGAAAATGTTATTACAGGGGTACAAAGATGACCTAGTTATGGAATATTGCCACATAAACAGAGCCTATACATATTTGGATTCAGACTGATAAAGCAATTATTGAAGGAGAATATGTGAGGGGATAAACTAAGGATATTGTCAGTGAAGGAGCTGTTGAGGTTCTCTGATCTGTAGGTTCCTTCCTCTTCCCCTGACAAAACAAACCTGTACAGGGGAGCACAACAGCTTTCATTACTTTCTCTTGCTTTTTACCCTCTGTCTTGTACATCATGAACAGTGCACCAGCTCAGCTCCCAACTGCAGGAGCAAGGTGAAATCAAAGGGATATCTGAGGCCAGAAACCTCGAATAATTCCTGTCTCCCTGACTTTGTCAGTGAGATGGCACTCACAGCATACACTGTGAAGGGCACACTGTGCCTTGACTCTGGCTCTGCCTGTGTTAGCTCTGGATATGTGAAAATGGAAAGAGTTAAATAATTTATAGCCCTGCCACTCTAAGTAGCAGAAAGAGCCTGGAGCCTGGAAATGATACATAAACCACTTCTTTGTTCAGAAGCCATTTCCTATTAGTAAATTATGAGGAATGCACCTCATTCTTCAGAAACCATTTCCTATCTATTCTGAGAGAGACCACAGAGGATCAGGAGGAAAGAGCCAATGATTGACTGGCAGCAGGTTGCATGGGTGATCTGGCATCTATAAAGGCTCCTTATAATGCTGTTGTTTCTCTTTATTCTATTAGTGTAGCAATATGCCATGGTGCAAACGCAGTCTACCCTGGCAATGACTAGCTCAGCAGCTTTTTTTATAACTTGCTGAGTGTTTGTGTCCCTGTCTGTCCTCTGGAGCACATCACATATGCCAAAGCCCATTTATGACACAGTTGCCAAGTTGGGAACGGATCCATTTTCCTTCAACTCATCTCCTTGTGCCCCTTGCTTCCTCAGGACTAGAAAAACCAGCTCAGCATTATGTCATTTTTGCACACCTCAGTGTACTTGCCTGAATTAATAAATATTTATTTTACCTACTTGCTGTTTTGGTGGGATGTGATGTGTGAATGTGATGGAGCTCACCCTATCAACTCCTGACATCCAGCGGTCTCTTACATATGTCCACACCCAGCTGCAGTAAAGCAGGACTCTGTCCTCTTCAGCCATATCATGCTTAAGAGCTTTCCAGTAAAATAAGGAGCTATATTTTTCAGACCATATTGCTATCACTTGCCATGGTAATAACATTTTTGTTTCATCAGAATGTGTCTAATAGAAAATGTTCTAAAGAGCAGAAAAAGTGTTTTTACAATAGCTAAGTTGTTATCAGTTATCAGTAGGATGAGAGAGGTTATTCTGCCCCTGTACTCAACACTGGTCAGGCCACACCTTGAGTGCTGTGTCCAGTTCTGGGCTCCTCAATTCAAGAGAGATGTTGAGGTGCTGGAAGGTGTCCAGAGAACGGCGACAAAGCTGGGCCTGGAACACAAACCCTATGAGGAAAGGCTGAGGGAGCTGGGGTTGTTTAGTCTGGAGAAGAGGAGGCTCAGGGGTGACCTCATTGCTGTCTACAACTACCTGAAGAGAGGCTGTAGCCAGGTGGGGTTTGGTCTCTTCTGCCAGACAACCAGCCACAGAACAAGGGGACACAGTCTCAAGTTGTGCCGGGGGAAGTACAGGCTGGATGTTAGGAGGAAGTTGTTGGCAGAGAGAGTGATTGGCATTGGAATGGGCTGCCCAGGGAGGTGGTGGAGTCACCATCCCTGGGGGTGTTCAAGAAAAGCCTGGCTGAGGCACTTAGTGCCATGGTCTGGTTGACTGGATAGGGCTGGGTGCTAGGTTGGACTGGATGAGCTTGGAGGTCTCTTCCAACCTGGTTGATTCTATGACTGCAAAGAATAGTCCTAATTTTTGAAGTATCAAGATATCAAAGAACAAACCCTCCTGCTGCAGGACATAAACCATGTTCTGCTTAATGAGGCTTAAAGAATATTACTTTGTGTATTCATTTTAATAGTGAACTTGTTCAGATGCTCTGGCAGTGAGCCACTCTCCAAGGAAGGATGCTGAGCAGCATGGACTACTGTTTCACCCCTGGAGTGGCCATCCTGATAATTCAGGGAGTTTATTTGTCTTTAAGGACAGTAATTTCACACACACACTAAGCACAGGCACCAGAAATTTAAGGAGTGCTTGACTTTTAAATGTGGTGTGGAGAATGCACACTGGAAAAGCTGGACAGAGTAAGTAATATGCTTTCTACTGTTAAAAAGTCATTGTAAAGATAGAGCCTATGGTTCATCTACCCTCAATGAAGACATCTGCATCCGAGTATCTCCAGGCTCCTTTTGTAGTTGCAAGCTAGGTGCATCTGTGCTAGACAGCTACATCTGAATGCACTGAAGAGCCATGTGTGGTGCTGTTAAAGCTCACCAGCTCTTGGAGGATGCAGAACATTCCTCCTGTGAAGAGAAAGCTCCCACTGTCTCTTGCTGTGCAGCAGAGGATAGAGCTATTTTAAGTCATAAAATCCTGGGCTGATTTTTCTAAAAATCTGAGCCAGGAGGAAAGCCAGGAAACATTTCAAAGCAGGAGGCAGGCAGCAATGTTAGGCATCATCTCCTTTCCTTCCCCTTGGAAGAGTGGTAATGGATTACAGCTACCGCTTGCAATAATTTGTATTAGTCAGGAAACAGCTAATTACTTTTGAATGCTGGCAACACTCATCCCTTCCAGAGCAAGACTTCTTTTCTGCTTTTCAATAAGTGAGCTGGTGCTCAGATGACCTACAAAACCAGATATGCTGAAAGGGAACTGTGCTGGCAACATGCTTCAGAACCCTACCCCAGGGAGCTTGGTGTCTGTTGGCATCAAATGCCAAGCTCTTTCCACCTCCTTCACCATGAAACTGCTGTAGACTGAGGTTGCCACTACCATGGGAATGGAAGAATGGAACTCCTCCACCTTGTTTCAAGCCTCTGGGTTTTGCCAGTACAAACAGATTGATCTAGGGAGTCATTCAGGTATAGGCTGGATGTTAGAAGGAAGTTCTTCACAGAGAGAGTGATTGGCATTGGAATGGGCTGCCCAGGGAGGTGGTGGAGTCACCGTCCCTGGAGGTGTTCAAGAAAAGCCTGGATGAGGCACTTAGTGCCATGGTCTAGTTGACTGGATAGGGCTGGGTGCTAGGTTGGACTGGATGGCTTGGAGGTCTCTTCCAACCTGGTTGATTCTATGATTTGATTCTATGATCTATTTTATGCTGCAACTCAGAGCTATTCTGTAGGGAAGCTTTTTCCACTTAAAGTGCACACAGAGTATGTCTAAAGATCCTAAAGAGGATGCATGAACACCCCACTCTATGCACCATGAAAGGTAGAAAAGAAACACCTCTAAGCCCATTACCTTAATAAGGAGCTTGGAACAACTGACTTACATAAGTCAGGGGTATTTTTTTTTAGTTGAGGTATTTTTTTTTGTCTTTTCAGATGTTAAGGTACCCATGTGCTGGTGTTGCACCATGGGCTGAACGACTCTTGGGTCATCAATATGATTAGATGGTCATTCTCCACTTTGTGTGTTACAGTGAGGTATATGCTTACTTGGAAGAGGCCTGCACAGCTAACTTAGTTTAGGTTTGGTACACGTGGATAGCACCCGGTTGCTCCAGGGTTACCGGCATGGCACAGATAGGGTATCTTATAATAACAGTCTGAGGGTCCAGCCCCTGGGCTGGCTAACTCTGCCCACATGCAGCTGGCACTCCACCGCCTGCAGCTGCATGTGGAATGCTATTATTTACCACCTAGCATCTTAAGCCCAAGATGGACTCAAGGATGCTTTCCAGCACGGGTGCTCATACTTATCATTTCATGTCCTGTTAGCAAAAATCCCTCCACAGCCATGGATAATCAATGTGGGAAATAAACATGTCTTTGAAATGTACCCAGCAGACATATCGCTGATGCATACTTTTTCAGCGACAGTGCTGCTCCGTTCTCCTCCATTTCCCATTGTTGTTGTTGATGATGATTTCCATTGCATAATTACTACATTACAGCACTTCTTAGAGTGTGGCAAGCAAAATATTGCAGGCAGAGAATACAGCTTTAGACTGCTCTATATGTCAAATCCTCTCAAAGGCTATACAATTACACGCTGAAATAGTGCCTCACTTACCAACTGATATGGTCCAAACAGCAATGATTTTTGCAAACGCCTTAGTTCTTGAGTTAAACCGGCTGTGGTGGATGGGGTTTCGAATGGCAATATAGCGATCCAGTGAGATGGCACAGAGGTGCATGATGGAGGCAGTGGAGAAAAGCACATCCAAATATATCCAAATGGCACAGAGCTTTGTAGGTAGAGGCCATGCGTATCCTGCACAAAAGCAAGTTGACAGCGGTTAAGAATGTGATGTACATTTGGTTTTTCTGGCATGTATGTCTTAGTGCATATATCCTTCTAGTAGAAGTTGGTACCCAGTGATGTCTTCAGCAGGAGCTGCCTGGCACTGTTTTAAGAAACTTTCTTTATTTGCTTGCCATCTCCTATCTGTAGCTTTTGGGATTAATTCTGCTTCTTTCCCAGGCTACCAGCAGTGTATATGTTTTAACTGTATTTGCAAACTGCTAATGCTTGATGTTATAATTAACTATCCATGGAGGAAAATCTGTGCAAAGAGAAGCAGTTTTGTCATTGTAAACCTGTAAGTTCTCAGTTTTGTTTTAGGACTTTTTATCCATACAATTACTGCATTGTTAACACTGCTTGATAAGAAAAGTCCCTAAATTCAGAAACCAAAACTTTAGTTTTAGTGGCAGAGGAAGAAAGAAATGTATTTAGGTGCACACCACTGATATTTATCTCATCTGTCTTCAGGCACCTAGCACATACTTAAATAAGGATATTCCTCGTATCAGTTAAATATTGATAGGCTCCTCCAAGTGAAAGCAATCCAAAGGAGATGCATTAATGTTTGCCAATATCCAACCTACATCTTTTTTACTGCAAATTAAGTCGTCCCTTTTTTCTTGTTCTTTCCACTAGCCATGAAGAATAATTGATTGCTGTCCCTTCTGGAAGCTATTGGAAGATGGCTATCACATCTTGCCTAGTTTTCTCTTTTTCTCTTCTGGACTAAGCAAAGACAATTCCTTTATCTTTTGCTTACAGATGTTACTTTAAAAACTTTTGCATTCTTGTTTCTCTGCACTGGAATCTTTTTCATTTGTCCACATCTTGCTTATCATTTAGTGACCAAAATAAGACTCTTGTTTTCGTAAAGGCCTCCTGACTGCTAAGTGAAATAGGAGATTCTTTTACAGGTGTTGCAGGAAATATTCTTTCTTACACCACCCAGAATGATGAGTGCCTTTGCACAAAAATATATTTCTGACATATGCTTAGCTTAGGAATCATTTTGACAGCCAGATCTTGTTCAGCATTCTTGAAGCCTTGACAGATTTCCCCAACTGCAGTTGCTTTGCTATCTTTTTCCATCTTTTTCCTAAGCGGCTATCTTTTGAATTTATCCTTACTGAATGCTACTTGTTCATTTCAGACTTTCTCTTATGGGGTACAGATGATTGCTGATCATTCTGATCCTGTCCATCTGAGTGCTTGTAACCTCTTCCAGCTCAGTGTTTTCAATAGACAGTGTGAGCTCATACCTCGTACACTGTCCAAGTTGTTAGGAGTAGTACTGAGCACACCCAGGCCCCCTGTTCAAAAGCCCTTCAGGCAGTCACTAATAACTGTTCTCAGAGCAAGTTTTGCAGCTAGCCAGTTTCTTAACTTGTGGTGATTTAATTTAGAGCTGCCCATGACAGTGTGGCAAGGGGCAATGCCAAGCTGCTATTTTGGGAACACGTTAGGATTTTGAGTAGTGCCTGTTCCCTTTGGAGATCTTGTCCTGCAAAAGCAGGAAAAGAGAGAGAGGGAGAGGAGACAGGTCTGTGCCTAGTTAAATTTAGTCTCAGTAAGCACTGAGACCTGTTTCCTGGTGCTCTTGGACTACTGTAATATGAGCTGATCCTGACAAGCCATGTAGCACTTATGGATGTATTTTATCTGGTTTTCTGTTTTTCTAATGGAGAATTCAATCTCTGGAATGTGTTACACGAGGAGTGGCTTTCAGGGTGTCTTCCCAGCAGCATCTGTCAGGTCAGGACAGTTTACACAGGGAAAAGCAATAAAATATTTTTACACTTGACCACAGGCATCTGTTCCCCTGCTTCAGTGGCCTTTGGGAACATATTTGTTATATTCTTCTAGACCTCTTGTTCTTGCTCTAAACCCAGATGAGGCAGGAATAAAACAGCATCCATCATATAAGCTACCTTGGAGACTACAGAGCCAAGAAAGGGGAAACTGCATAAGAGAAGCCAACTGTAAATGCAGTAAGAGTTAAGACAGGTGTAGATAACATTTTTCAACATGTCTTGGGACATTTATGTGGCACATAGTACAGAGCAGCTCTGCCATGTGCTGTGGCCTGGCCACTGTTGAATTCACCCCTCCATCCTTACAAAGGTTAATAGAACCAATTAAAAAAATAGGAGAAGAAGAAAAAAAGTGAATGCAATTTAAAGATTGGGTAGGCAGAGAAAGTTTTACAAGGTCCAGCATTTCATCTAATCCGCATAAGCTCATGAAGTCCAGGAGCTCATATCAGGGAGTCCTTTCCAAGGGACAGGTTTGTGCATTTGTGTGTTTTCAGGCTGAGAGGCAGGCCAGGTAGATGTGGTAAGATCTTCTTTCTGATGTAACAAGTTAGTAGCATCTGTGAGATAAGAAATACTTTCTCACAAATCTTTTCAGGAGAGGCAAACAAGTGAAGCTGGCCAGGATGGCTGGGCTCATTGATAACAGGATGTATGGGGCAACTGTTTGGAGCAAAGGGCTGAGGAAAAGCTATATGGGAGGAGAGAGAGGAGAGAAGAAAGCTTCCTCTGAGGTCATGCCTAAAGTCAGCACTTGGCTGGTCAGGAACCCTTTGATAAGCATGGTGCCTCCACTGCACCAAGAAGTTACCTGCCAATAATTCCATCAGCTTCTCCATACTGGCAGGGAATAAGTCTCTGATTCAGGAGCAATATGGAGCAATTCTGGCTGCCAATATGTGTTCTGGTGGGAACCAGAGCTGTTGTTAACTCTAAAAGTTCTGCTCTGTGGACGTGTCCACTTTGGTGGAGGTGTGTTTTTTTCCCAGCAGAGGTTTGTACTGTTGTGTGGCTAGAGAAACACCTGCACCAAAGGGTGCAGGCTCGGCAAATGTGGCTGCTGTGGCCAGGACACTTGAATGGAAGCTGTCCACAGAAGCCGTAAAGCTCTCAAGCAGAAAATCATCTCTCTTTGAGCAAAACAGCCACAACTCCACTTCAAGGGCAAATGCCAAAGCACTCTCATTCCACAGCCCAGCCTAGCAAGGCAGATGCAAAGGCCCCCAGTTTGGGCTCAGGATTATAAGCATAGTTGATGTGGCTGATGCTGGTTGCATCCTGTGTTTCTCTGAGCAGATAAGACCAAGCAAGTGCCCCCGCATTAGGGGAGGTTTCCCTCTGCCACACCAGTGGTTGTCCTGGAGTTTGACAGTGCACTATGCCGAGATGGCTCTTCCAGTACCTGTGTGCACCAACAGATAATTTTTCACCCCAGGTTACCCTGTAAAGACCTCCCCTTCTTGACCTTGCAAGGGAAGGAGCAGATACAGGTGAGGCAAAGCCTGCACACTCTCTCCCCTGTGGCTTTTGGTGCCCTGCTGCTTCTCTGTGCCACCAGTGGCAAAGGAGGGTGATGCAGGCTTACCCCCCCTCAGTGAGGGCTCTCACTCTGCTGCATGCAGGAAATCCCACGTCCCGCCTTCCAGGCCACTTCTGAACCGTGGATTTCAGACATCTGTTTCCTCAGCAGCAGAGCCTGGCCAGCAGGAGTCCCTGTTGCATGTCTCAGGGAATCAGGCAGGATTTAGAATGGTTTTTCTCATCTAACTCGTTGGACAATTTCTGCTCCCACGGCTCTCTTTTGTGGTGTCTACCGTCAAAGGTAATTGCACCACTAATACAATAAATCAAAATGTTACACTGATGCCAAGGCAGTTTACAAATGCTACCCAAGGCAATCGATGAAGGAATAATGAAAGTGACAAGGAAAATCCAGTTTTTCTGAATGAAATCTCAATCTTAAGTCACAGGTTAATGCTTGACCTTTAGTCTCAAAATACCGAAGGAATAGAAATCTTTACAAGCAACCTGACTTTCTTCCTGACAATTTTTGGCTTCTCTTTGAACTGTAGTAATTCACTTGTGGCACTGGAAAACTCATTTCTCAAAGTTCAGGGACTCTAACAGCCTGACAATATTGATGCTGAACACATAAGCTCCTAGTTGGTGGGGCTTTTGTCATACACGAGCTGTGCTGCAAGTGATTTTGTGGAAAATGAGAAGAAAGATCTGCAGTTAATCACCCACAAGGGTATGGACTGTGAGTAGTTGTTCACTTAGTTCTTAAATAACCTCTCTTAAGAAACAATAGCTTTGCATTTGTAAATGTTACTAGAAGTCAGTAAGGATGAATTCCCATTAGCTTTTTTGACTCCCACGATATTTATTCCAACAGTTGTTGGTAAGTCGATGTCTAGGATGATACTGGCGTTAAGGAAACACGAAGTGATTCTCTCCTTTGAACCTAAAGGCAGTGATTAGTGCTTCTGTGCATATTTGCAGAGCAAAATAACTGACAGGACCCTACATTCTTATTAGCAATATTGAAAATTGTGAGCAAAGGGGGAAACCTGAAAGAATAGAGAGAGCAAAGCATCTCCCTGTACACTTTGAAACAATTCATCTAGCAGCTGAGTAATAAATTAATGTCCTGCACTGTATTTAAAATGCCTGGAACTGGAAATATAAAGCTGGGAAATACTGAAGTCCTGCACCTGTTCTTGCATTCAGCTACATATATGTAACTGGCTAAGGAATATATTTCAATTTGTGCGGAGGGATCAGCATTTTTTGGTGGTAAGAGTATGAAATCCTAAGAGCTACATGTGCATGCAGTGTTTAAAGCTTCTCAGTACATGCAGTTACACGGCTAATACTCACCATACAGTATGGTTAACATGGACACAGGCATGACAAGGAAACCCAGCAGCATATCAGCTATTGCAAGTGACATTAGAAAATAGTTGGTAGCGTTCTGTAGTTTTTTCTCCAGTGACACAGCCATGATGACAAGAATATTTCCAGCAATGGTTAAAACAATCACTATCACTGTCAGCAGAGCTGGCCAATTTTTCTGTGAAAGCTGGAACAGGGAAGAGTAGCAGGGGGGACTCATGCTACTTTCACATGAAAGATTGGTTAGATTTTCAGAGTCCACGGTCAAGTTAAAAAGATGTGATATATTAATATCTCCAGCTCCATAAGCATTTCTGTAGAGTCTTCTCTCATGATTTATTTGTATTAGGGAGTTTGCAGTTGGGTTCACAGAGCTGTCCTCATCACAAAGAATATCCATTGCTGAGTCCAAAATCGGTGAAGTAAACGGTGGAAAACTGGAAATTATCACCCTCTGTCACCATCAGGCTTTATATTCCTCAGCTGTCCATGCCAGAAGTTTAGGGAGCACAATCTTTTGTTGACTGTGTTTTTGCCGCTAGTGTGATGTAGAAAAACATGCCAGAATTACTCCAAAAGCTGAAATGCATTCTTTTAAGTTCCATAGGAAGTCCAATGTTGGCATACATTGAAAATTCAGCTGAAAAGCAAAACCAAGCTGTAGGGCAGAGAATGTGGACTTGAGGCTTCAGTGAGCAAAGGCTTTGGAGAAATAAAAGAGAAAAAAACTTTGCAACCACCAGGACTCCCCTCTGGAGCTACATCTTATTGCTACTGGTAACTGTAATCGCACAATTTTAAACACAGCAGCATTAGAGCAGCTTGCCATACGAAACAGCAGAGCTCTTGCTTCCCTAATAAGAAAGTTGATTAAAGATTCCATCCAGCATCTTTCTCTTGAAATAATTAGATATGCTTTTATTTATAGTTCATCTTCCCTAATATGGCTGAGAGTCTCTGAATTCTATGGTATTTCAGTACAATTTTCAGCCTCGTCTCAGAGATTACATATTCTGCTCCATGCTGGTTTTTAGAGCTAATTGTAACTTTTGGCCCAGCCTGGCTTCAGGATGGAAATTAAACAATTAGAGACTACGATTAAAAAAAACCAACCAAACAACCAACCAACCAAGCAAACAAACAAACAGAACCCCCCCAACAATTTAAGGAAGACTTACACTGTACCTCAGAGCCTGCCTTCGAACTGCAAATAGGTGTGCTTTTTACCCTGATTTACCACATTCTTCGCTGTGTTTAGCCAGTTTTGTATCCTTTTTCTTCAGCCTTCTCCAAAATGGTGGTATTTCATAGGGGGTTTTGGTTGGTAGGTTTTTTTTTTACTTCTGAACTGCACACTTGAGTGAAGCCAGTTCCTGTGCTGCCAGGCTTGCTCTTTTCTTCTGAGAGATAGGCTGCTTGTCGGCTCTTTCCTTGCGCATTTCCCCGCCCCAGGGCAAGCTATATTTAAAGTAGTAAGGATATCGGAGCCCTTCTCGGAGTAGCACGAAAGAAAACACACGCACAGACAGACACAACAGCAGCCTTCACGGAGGAATTCCTGATCTCCACAGGAACTGAATTTCTTGCTCACTGCCTTGTTCGGCTTCTCAGACCTCCCACTTAGCTGGATGTCATAAGCTGCAAGGTAGCAACAGCAGAGGAGGGCAGGGGAAGGCAGACCAAAGAGGGTCTTAGGAAACTAGCAGCTTTTAGTAGCCTGTACTTTGGAAGCCCTCTGCTTGGGTGCTTTGTCGGTGCTCACAGTGGGCGGCTTGTGAACACAGCTGCACGCAATTACAGTGTCCTACAGGGTGCAGGCTTAAGAGAAACGGAATCTAAGGCTTGCGATGATAGCTGCTAATGAAAACGTGTGCAGCTTTTTCCACGTAGAGGGGGAACGATGACAGCCTTTAAAGAAAGCGGTCACGTTCCGTTCCCTGCCCTTTTAACTTCAGGTCTGTGCTCGCAAAGGGAATCACGTTGGCAGCAGAGATTTGTAAGAAAACCCGAAGTGACTTCGGTGTCGAGCTCGCTTGTCGGGAGGTGAGTGCAACAATTAACCCCAGCGCCCGGGCCCAAGCAAGCAGCCCAGGTGAAGCACCTAAGGAAAACGAAGTGGCGTCTGGTAGGGGAGGAGAGAGAACAACCTCCCATTGTTTCTGCCTTTCTACGTCTGCTGCCAGGACAGGAATGAAGAAGTAGCCAACTCTTCAAATTGCCACCTAACATGAAACTGACTCCCAGCTTTACTGAGACTTAAGGTTGCCAAAATTTCAGCTGAGAGGGCCTGTTGCCCCACCACCCATCCTTAAACACACAGCAGCTTTCCCTCAGATAGAGCAATAGCTTAATGGAGGCAGGCTCAGGCAGTTCGTAGTGAGAGCTCAGACAGATGTGTTGCTGGGCACCAGTGGGTCCTGGCAGCCCTTGGGCCCACAGAAGCTGCCTTGTGCTCCTCCAGCTCATCTCTGCATGCAGCACTGCTAACTCTGGATAGAATAGAACAGAATCAACCAGGTTGGAAGAGACCTCCAAGATCATCCAGTCCAACCTCGCACCCAGCCCTATCCAGTAAACCAGACCATGGCACTAAGTGCCTCATCCAGGCTTTTCTTGAACACCTCCAGGGACGGTGACTCCACCACCTCCCTGGGCAGCCCATTCCAATGCCAATCACTCTCTCTGCCAACAACTTTCTCCTAACATCCAGCCTATACTTCCCCTGGCACAACTTGAGGCTGTGTCCCCTTGTTCTGTTGCTGGTTGCCTGGGAGAAGAGACCAACCCCCACCTGGCTACAACCTCCCTTCAGGTAGCTGTAGACAGCAGTGAGGTCACCCCTGAGCCTCCTCTTCTCCAGGCTAACCAACCCCAGCTCCCTCAGCCTCTCCTCATAGGGTTTGTGTTCCAGGCCTTCACCAGCCTCGTTGCCCTTCTCTGGACACCTTCTAGCACCTCACCATCTCTCATGAATTGAGGAGCCCAAATCTCAGGGGCTGCAAACACATGGAGAATTACTACAGCTCAGCTGATGTGCTAATCTCTTCAGGTCGAAACTTTATCAAAGTGAGTCTCAGAGAACTTGCCAAAGCCCATCCAGACCATTGAGGCACTGTTACAGAAATCCTTTCACAGAAAAGTGTCTTTGGAGTCAGTTTTGCTCCCAGATGAGCTGAGATCAATAGCTGCCAAAGCAGGACAGAACAGCCAGGCAGTAGATCCCACTGATGCCCACGTGGGAGCTGGACAAGTCATCTCAGTGCTTAGATTTCCCAATCCCACAGATAAGGCCAGAATATTATTAGGCAACAAAAACTGGCTAAAAATAATTAATTATATATAATTAATTATTAATTATTCAGGTTGGAAATTAGCTTTGAGATCAAGTCCAACCTATCACCTAACCCTTCTAAATAACTAAACCATGGCACCAAGTGCCTCATCCAGGCTCCTTTTAAACATCTCCAGGGATAGTGACTCCACCACCTCCCCAGGCAGCCTGTTCCTATGGGCGGTCACTCCGTCGGTGGAGAATTTCTTCCTAGTGTCCAGCCTACACCTGCCCTGGTGCAGTTTGAGACTGAGTCCTCTTGTTCTGTCACTGGGTGCCTGGGAAAAGAAACCAACCCCCACCTAGCTACAACCTCTTTCCATTTTTAAACAAGTAATCTTGCACTGTGATAGCAGCAGAGCCTCACTTGCAGGCTCTGCCTCCGCACCTACGATCCTGGGCAGCATGTCTGAACTAAAACCAGACAGCTACAGCCTGTCCCACTCTATGTAAATTAAGTGAATTTGTAGCTTAAAATGGTGATAATGTGGTCTGCATTAGACATAAAGCACTCTTTAGAAACAGGGCTGGCACAGGAACAGTCTACATACTGCTTTTTAATTTCTGGAAAGCACCAACATATTGGATTTGTGAGAGCCCCTCCTCTGTTCCCTAGCTCTGCTTGGAAATGTTGTAGGACATTAATCTGTCTTCTTGGGCAGGATTTCTATGCCTGGCATGGTGCACATAACTGCTTCCTAGAAGTGCTGCTTTTCAACAATCTCATCTGAAAGAGAAGTAAAAAAAATCCTAGTTTCATAATTCAAATTTGGTGTTGTCAGGATTGTTTCAGGTCAAAAAAAATCCCTGGTTTCTGAGTTGGTCATTGCCCTCCTTGAAGATTTGACTGCATTGAGTAATCAGTAAATGTATAAACTGCAGAGGTTAATCATTCACTCTGACATCTAAAAGTGAGGCAAGTGGAATGTGAATGATTTCTGTTGTGGTAGAGAATACTACTATTTGGTATCTTTACATCTGCTAGGGGCTGTTGGAGCAATTAACACTGTGATGCCTAGAGACATGAATGAAAGCCCAGGCATTACTAACCAGAAGAATAACTAAATGGCACTAAACTGTCCTTTTAGCACACACTCCACTGTCAAGCTCGTTCTGCATGTCTTGATATTCTTGATCCATGCTGTTGCAATGAGGTGAGAAGAGGTTGATATGACACTTCCAAAATCCACACAGGAGCAGTGTCCCTCAAACTTGCTGTCCACAGCTGATGATCTGGGAGCTGTGGCACCAGCATCTTGTGCCTTCCCGTGGGCCACAGGTCCTGATAAGTGAAATTGTGTGGTGAGAAACTGATGTGTTGTTGTGGGGGTTTCTGCTGCAAAATTTGCAAGCTGTATTGATTTTGTCTGGACTGGCTTTAAATGACAAAAAGGATGTTAGAAGTTGAGGTCGAAGGGAAAGCTGGAATCATTCAATTTAACTATAATTTCTAGGTGTAATATATACTAAGCATTCTGCACTAAGCAAATGTATAATAGATCATTCATCCACGAGTTTTGGAAAGAAGTGCAGTATTCCCAGTGATTTGTAGGGTGTCCTCCTTTCTTACCACATCACTCTTTCAGGATCTGCAGCTTCCTTCTTCTCCCAGGCAACCAGCAGTAGAACAAGGGGACAGAGTCTCAAGTTGTGCTGGGGCAGGTATATGCTGGATGTTAGGAGGAAGTTCTTTACAGAGTGATTTGCCATTGGAATGGGCTGCCCAGGGAGGTGGTGGAGGCACCATCCCTGGAGGTGTTCAAGAAAAGACTGGCTGAGGCACTTAGTGCCGTGGTCTAGATGACTGGACGGGGCTGGGTGCTAGGTTGGACTGGATGATCTTGGAAGTCTCTTCCAACTTGGTTGATTCTATGATTCTATGATTCTTCACATATTTAGACTCCCAGCAAGGAGGTAAATGTGAAAGAGAGCCTTAAGGCACATCTTTTATCCACCTAAACCTACATGCTGAGGTTAGGAATATTACACCTGTGGCCCCTCTTAGGTTGATGTGATTCCATTGAAGCACGATGGAAATGCTATGGCATAAAACTGATGCAATGATCAGTTGGCTGGGAATTAGAGCTGGGAAATGTTTACTCTCATGTGCAGTTTTTCCTATTTAAACATTTCCTTTCCTGCATCAATTTTTTTTCATGGGAGAAAAAGTTCAGAAGAACTTTAGTTTGGAAGTGTCCAAACATTTTCTCCAGTCTTGTTGATCTAAATGTAGTGTTTTAATATTGTTCAATTAAAGATGCTCTCTTGTGAGCCAGCTAACTGACTGAGATGCAAATTGTCTTATTCCCTTATTCTCCTGGACAATGTATATCCACCCTAAGAGCAAGCCCAGAGGTGGTTTCAGGTTGAAATGAGTTGAAATAAAATATTCTTGTTCCATTTAAATGTAACATTTTATTTGAGTCAAGCCTATGCAGTGAAGGAAATACTTTGTTTTGATTTTCCCGAAGGAAGACTGACTGCTTTGGGCAAAATTAATTTTTTCTTGGAGAAAAGTTGATTCTGTGGAAATTTAATTTCCCACTAGAGGCAAAACTACTGGGAAGTGTCCATTAAGCTTTTGTGCTGAAGCAACAAATGGCCTCTTATGCTTTAAGGAGGAATTCTGCAGCCTTATCTAAAGAAACTTCTCTAAAAAGATGTGCTTTGTTTCAGTTAAACCAGAAGGGACAGGTTCTTCTTCACATCTTTATCTGAGCTGTAAATGTTAACTATTTATATACCTGACAATAGCTTTTATATCACCAGAGGTCTCTGCAGACATCTGATTTACTAAAACATGTTTGGCTTTAGGTATTTCCATTCCAGCTCTGCTAGGACGAAGCTGGCAAGTTGCCTTGTTCTGAAACACTGCTAGGCTGTGTTCTGATCGTCTGAGTTACAAATTGGCCAGTTCCTGCGTAGGTAAACTTTTGTTTCAGTCAGACACACAGCAGTGCATATCCCAAGACATAAAGTTCTATATCCCAACATTACTACCAGAATCCCTTCCAGTATTTTCATCCTCAGTTTAAACTGCCAAACAGTAGCGAGCACTTTCCACTCAATTTTCTTCAGTTTATTGCTTAAAGATGCACTTGCTGCCCACAATTAACGCTGCTCATCCTCTGAAGCCTCTATCACCTCAGCTGTTATCCAGCAAAGCAACATCTTTTTAATGTGGTGATCAAAACTATACCAACTATACACCATATTGCAAAGGTGGCATTGTGGGAACTTTCTGTCCAGCCAGCATCAACTCTGGGGCATTCTGCCTATCTGTTAAAGGCTCTTTTATCATCTGGCAAGAAGACACTGCAGAAGGTGGGTTTGTTTTGTCCTTCCTTTCGTTCCACTCCTCCAATAATTTCCATTGCTTTATAAAAGATATGTTACAGGCACTGATCTGTCCATGTTTCTCTGTGCCATCTTCCTCTCCCCCCCCCCCCCCCTTTTTTTTTTCACCCTTTTCTTTTCCCCCCTCTTCTTATTTTTTTAGTGGCACATAAGCAGAAAAGAGTAAGCTGAATCCATAAGGATATTGCTACATTTCTATTTGGACGCTGATAGATGGAGAAGCATTTAAAGGAAAAAGAAAGTCAGTATTTGTGCTAGTTTGAAGCTAGCTAGAATGTTTTGGTGAGAAGAACTAGATAATAGGCTGAGAAATGAAAACAATGGTGAGGTCTACTTCACTCACAGTCTTGCTGAGGTGGGTAAAGAAGAGAAGCAAAACAAAAGATAAGGTCACTTTGCTTGGGCACTTGGTGCTGGGCTGTTCTCTTCTGCTTTGCCTGCTGGGGAGAGCTGAGGCTGCTGGCTGAACTCCATCTTGCTTTCTAACCTCACCCTCCATTTGCTTTGCTGATTCCCCTTTGCTTCTTAATCCTCTTGGCCGAACCTCCATTCTTCCTTGGGACTGGGGTAAGGTTGAGAGGGGCAGGGGAAAGGTGAGGGGGTGGTTGAGAGCCCCTCCTGGGGACTCAGGTTTCTGGGAGGGGAGTTGTGTCTGTATTACCTTTTTACCTTGTGCATGTCTGTATATTACTGTATATACTGTAAATATCTGCTTGTAAATTGTGCTAGCTGTAAATATAAGCTTCATTCATATTTCCAGAGCTGGCTGAGTCTAGACTGGGTGATTTCTAAAGTGTGGGGGGGCGGGGGACACCCAAACCATCACAGTATTGAATCTGAAGAGGTTGCTCACCTCCAGTGGTTTAGCAGCACTACACAGTGGCAGAGAGTAACCCAAGTATGTTTGTGCTTCCCATCTTCCCAGCAGCTCATGGGTTCACTGCTGTATGGCAGACAATACCAAAGTCTGTGGGGACATGCATGCCAGACCAGTTGGAGTTAAGATTGTGAGTGTTTTTCTCTGCATACCTTTCTTGCTCTGTAAGTACAGCAGAACCAAACAACTGCTGCCTTGAAGTGATGATTATATATCTCACAGTTATTTATTACAACCTTCTTTCAAAACAGGCAGGTGACTGCAGTTATGCTTCTCCTCTTATTCATGGGATAGCACATTTTGCAACTTGGTAAGTTACAGTGTGTGATTTATAACCATCAAGATGGAAAACATCATGCAATGCATAAATTAGCACTGATATGAATGTCTGTTATTGAATGCATGATGTATTTCTAGACATAGTTGTTCCTCCTTGGCAGCCCTTAAGATTTCTGCTATCGGGTTTTGTTTAATTATATTTAACTGATTAGAACAGCTTGAATAGATGCGTGCAGGAATTCTGTGAAGAACAGGCCCCAGTAGGTCTAATTTTGTGTGAAATTAGGCAAAGTTGTCTTCATGCAAAAATAGTTCAGCATAAAAAGAAGAGCTTGTTTGAGCCATGTAGATCAGCAAGAAGGTGCAAACTTGTAACACTGACACACTGTCTGATCGAGTCCTTAAATTGTAGTATTGATATTGTCACTGTGGCTTGTCAACAGCATCAGTTAGCATTGTAGGCTAAAATCTAGTCTGCCTGTTTAAGATAAATGTGCATCTACATTGTAGGTACATAGCAAAACAGATACCTTAATAGAAAGGCAATTGAGCCTCTCTGCTGAGAGTCAATGGAAAAGCTTCCACTGATTCTGTGGCAGTAAATTTATGGACACTCTTTCACTGAGCTACTGTGCAGGATCCCACTCTTTTAATCATTTAATGTAAGGTGGCGATCACAGTCTCACAGTATCACCAAGGTTGGAAGAGACCTCACAGATCATCAAGTCCAAGCCGTTACCACAGAGATCAAGGCTAGACCATGGCACCAAGTGCCACGTCCAATCCTGCCTTGAACAGCTCCAGGGACGGCGACTCCCCCCCCTCCCTGGGCAGCCCATTCCAGTAGCCAATGACTCTCTCACTGAAGAACTTTCTCCTCACCTCAAGCCTAAATTTCCCCTGGTGCAGCTTGAGGCTGTGTCCTCTTGTTCTGGTGCTGGCTGCCTGAGAGAAGAGAGCAACCTCCTCCTGGCTACAACCACCCCTCAGGTAGTTGTAGACAGCAATAAGGTCTCCCCTGAGCCTCCTCTTCTCCAGGCTAAACAATCCCAGCACCCTCAGCCTCTCCTCGTAGGGCTGTGCTCAAGGCCTCTCACCAGCCTCGTTGCCCTTCTCTGGACACGTTCAAGCATCAAAATGTCCCTTTTAAGCTGGGGGGCCCAGAACTGAACACAGTACTCAAGGTGTGGTCTACCCAGTGCAGAGTACAGGGGCAGAATGACCTCCCTGCTCCTGCTGGCCACACCATTCCTGATGCAGGCCAGGATGCCATTGGCTCTCTTGGCCACCTGGGCACACTGCTGGCTCATGTTCAGGCGGGCATCGATCAGCATCGATCAAGCTACGAATTGTGTCTTCTTAGTGAACTGGATTTAAAAATAGTTAAAGCCAGGAGACATTTGCAAAATGTATTAAAACAATGATGTCACCTCCAGTTGCATAGTTTTTTACATCTAGATGCAACACACTGAATTGTCTGCACTGGCTGTGATGAAACTTCCCTGTTACCTCCTATGTTTTAAATCACTCCAATGTTTTAAATCGCAGAGAGAGTGATTGGCACTGGAATGGGCTGCCCAGGGAGGTGGTGGAGTCACCGTCCCTGGAGGTGTTCAAGAAAAGCCTGGCTGAGGCACTTAGTGCCATGGTCTAGTTGAGTGGATAGGGCTGGGTGCTAGGTTGGACTGGATGATCTTGGAGGTCTCTTCCAACCTGGTTGGTTCTATGAATTGTCTGCACTGACTGTGATGAAACTTCCCCGTTACCTCCAACGTTTTAAATGCTGTATTTCTTGCATTTCATGTGTTTCTATATTTTACTTTAACTTAAGGCATTTCAGAGAGAATCACAGGATGTTAGGAGTTCGAAGGGACCCAAGGAGATCTTCGAGTCCAATCCCCCGTGCCAAGAAACAGCCTGCATTTCCCAAACACTTCCTCCATTGAACAATAACATCACTGGCAAGGTCTTCTGTGATCTGCTCTGCCCGCCATCTTACCCGTGAGTCCAGGGGTGCCCGTGAGTCCAGGAGTCCTCTGATGAGCTTTTAGCAGCAGAGTGGGTATAAGGATATGAATGGCACCATCTGAGTGCATGAAGTGAGGTAGATCCAGCTTCACTCATGATTCATGCTGGTCGCTGAAAGCAATGTGGCAGCCCTGCAGCCATGCAGCCAGGTATCCATGCTAGCCCTTGCAAATGCAGCCTTGCAGTGTTTTCTTCTCTTGGCCAGACAGCTGGGGTCCCTTCTGCAGCGGCAAAACATGAGAAGCAAACCCGCAAAATTCTCTCTCTGCTTTGTCCAGGACAGTAAGGCTGGCTGAGAGGGCAGACCCGGTGCTTGTCCACTCGCTCTCCGTCAGAGGCCATCCGAGGGTCGTTAAGGCCTATTGAGCCTGCATAAAGGGCGTTTAAGGTGGAAGCCGTCCAAAGCAGAGACGGCCCCGTCCCTCAGGGAGCTTGTCCTTCGGAGCGCCAGGGGCCCCTTCTGCAGAAGCTACGCAGGCGGGGGAGAATTCTAAGGCGGGAACCCCCCCAGTATTTACACTCTTCCCAGACACAGGGCCGAGCTACCACTGCCTGGGCGCCAAGAGCACAGGCGATCCCCAGCCGATCCCAGCGCGCCCCCTGCACGGGCGGCCCTCGTGCCGGAGGGGCCCCGCGCTCGCCCCCTGCACGGGCGGCCCTCGTGCCGGAGGGGCCCCGCGCTCGCCCCCTGCGCGTCTCATCCTTTTGCAGATGCCCTTTGTGAACAGGTACACTCAACAAAGCCTGGGGAGGTCCTGGGGAGACCACAGAAACTTGTGACTTGATTTGAAGGAAAAGCTGCCATCTAGTTTAATAGACACTGTTCTGTCCGTGCTCTGTCACTGGAATCCAAATGTTTTTCTTTAGAACACTTAAGGCAATCAAAACTATTTATCTAAAGCATCGAATCACTTAAGGAAACAAGTGGAATACTACTGAAAGCTAAGCCATCTTTTCCAGCAGGGCTCGCTATCTCTGTAAATATTGTGACTTTCATTTTCTTCCTACTCATCTTTGAGACCACCAACCAGCAAAATATCATTTTTTCCCCTATCACTTTCAATCAGAGACACGAGCACTGTACGTTGGAGTGCAAGTGGCAAACCTGATCACTTTATGTAGTGCAGTTTATACTCTCCCACAGTCTGAACTCCACTGTGTTGTGGAGTCTAATGAAAGACTGACTTAGGTTATTGACTGTTGGGGAAATACTGGGCATCTCCATATCTTATGCACCAGTATTGTATGAACACGGGCTACAGCTGAGCATCGGAGACATGTGGGGCAGGCATGAGAATCCCTGAGGGTGCCTCTGATCTGAATGTTAAATTAGCTTTATTGAAATATCTCTTTTAAATGAGATGGGTTTGATGTCTCTCTTGCACTGGAATATGCCTTCTTAATGATGCTTCCTTGAAAGCTGTTGATGAGAGGCAGGAATGAGGAAGCAGTCATTACCATTAAGAGTATTAAAGTGTTGAGTGGTAAAAGTCATTGCCTTTCTTCCAACCACAGTTTTTTTATGATGTCTATTAATACAATATAGGGCACTGCAGCTTCCTGTGATACATGCAGAGTCACTTAACTAATGCAAAGATCACTCTCGCACACCCAGTAAAACCCACTTACCTACTGGTCTGCTTTGGTCATCTACGTGAAAGTCCTGAGAGAGATGCTGACATGACCCAGTGGAAGGATGTATGTACTAAGACTAGAGCAGATCAGAGTACTTTCCACAGGATACATATCTCTCCTGAGGATGACTACTAGCATAATATGTAGCCTTACAGTTATCTGCACATCCTCTTGTGCAACACCAAGAAAAGATTTCATGAAGATTGCCAGTGGTACTGTAGGGCAGAGAGGATGCATAAGCACATTTGGGCTAGGCACAGATGTTTGAGAGGCACTCATGAGAGTCATGTAGACCAACAGTATTGCCTGGGACAGGCTGGCAGATAAGAGTGGCAGTAGAATAGAATAGAATAGAATAGAATCAACCAGGTTGGAAGAGACCTCCAAGATCATCCAGTCCAACCTATCACCCAGCCCTATCCAGTCAACTAGACCATGGCACTAAGTGTCTCAGTCTTTTCTTGAACACCTCCAGGGACGGTGACTCCACCACCTCCCTGGGCAGCCCATTCCAATGCCAATCACTCTCTCTGTGAAGAACTTCCTCCTAACATCCAGCCTATACTTCCCTCGGCACAACATGACTTATAGAAAGTCACAGAAGAAATCAGCCTTGGGCCTTAGGAAGGCCATCCCAGAAAAATGCAAACTTGAAGCTACCGAACAGTCCATCCCTCCTGCCTGCAGCTGTCTGGGATGGTCCTTCCCTGTCCCCAGCCTGCTGCTGTTTAGATGCATGTATATGATGTTCCAAGTTCCTGTAAGATACCTAAGAGCAATTAGTTCTGTGATGTCCAAACTGACTGGCAAATCACCACCTGAGGTCTGCTTTCTATGTTCATCCCCAGCTTTTGTGATGGGCTGCTGGTATGGGTACACATACACTGTGTAGCTGCTGACTTCTGCAAGATAAACATCTCTGTGCTTGCACCCTGTGTCTGTCTTACACATGCTCCCTGGAAAAGAATAGGAGCAAGCCATTAGATTCAGAATTTGAAGCTTGAAGGCACTCTTCTACAGCATCTGCCTTATTTGTGCCTCCAACTCAAATGTATTAAGCTTAATTGCACAGTAGCGTAACTCCCAGACTGATTTAATGTAATGGGAGAAGAAAAGCTTTATAAAAAACCCACTCCTTCAGGAATAATTGCAGGGGGTTCAGGATTGTCAACAGAGGAAAACAAACAGATCCCAGTCTGGAGGGCACAGCGCAAAGAGGCAATATTAAACCGTTCCGATATGTATGTACAAATCTTGCGGTTGCAGTCATTTAGTCCAGGCCATGATGGAAAACCCTGCAAGGTCAGGACTGCTGCAAGCAGTGTGCTTTTGTTGAATCAGTCTAGTTCTCTACATCCTAAGTAGTTGTGGTGGGTTAGGAACTTTCCCCGGCTCCCCGCTATTGAAATTTACCCAGCTAGTTCAGACGGCTTGGAAGTAAGATGGAGCTCTATTTACAGCAAAGCTAAAGGTATAAGCATATATACACAATCTATTTACAACTATATGCACATCAGAACGAACACAGAAATACAAACTCCCTCCCAGACAAAGAAAACTACCCAGAAGGGGATCAAAGCTACCATCTCTCTCTCCCTTCCCCAGACAGAAACCAAACCAACCAGCCAACAAAGTTACATTGTCGTTTGTTAGAGGAGAGGTAAGAGCAGAGTGTAGGAGAAGCAAAAGGAAACGGTTCCCCAGAACAAAGTGGGACAAATGGTTTACTTAGTGGCTTTTTTTGTCCCTTTCAGCAAACCAATGACTGATAGAGACATCATCATCATTTTCTTTTCACAGCCAGTCATCTAATTTCTCTCATTAACATATTCCAGTTAGCCTCAAACCAGCACAGTAGTGGGACATCCACTTCCTAGAATTATCTTCCTATACAAAGAGGTTTTTGTCTGATTTCTCTCATTAACATATTCCAGTTAGCCTCAAACCAGCACAGTAGTGGGACATCCACTTCCTAGAATTATCTTCCTATACAAAGTGGTTTTTGTTCTGGTTTGTTGGGTTTGGGTTTTGGTTTTGTTGGTTTTTTTCCTCCTCCACAGTGGGCAGTTTAAATTCACCTTGTGATTTCATCTGCTGTTTCTAATTGCATCTTTTCTGCTGAAGGAAGTAACTCCCTTCGGTGTCCAGACCCTTCCAAAATTGATAAGAAAATTGCTGTGTCCCTTTTGTATTGTAGATCTGTTTAAACCCAGTTCTATGCATATTTAGCCTTTTAAAAAGCAGCTTCCTTCATGCAGCCCTCACATCTCTTTGTTGTTGCCCTGCTTTTTATGATTTCTTACTGTGCATGCATCTTACTGTTTCAGCTTTGATGGGAACACAGCCGTCAGGACAGGTTTGCCAAACCCTTGCATCCAAAGGGGAAGATAATTAATCTTACTGTTCTTCCATTTTATAGTTGAAGATAGACAATTGGTTTTTTCTTGGACTCTCTTCCCACCACCTTCTGGGCTGGAACAGATTGTCCTCCTGCCACATGCAGTCCTTGAAATTGTGTATGCAGCTTTTCCCCTTAAAAATGGGAGATGGGGAAGGAGGGGAAAAACCCAAAAGAAGTGAATTCGGAGCTTTTGCACTTCCCAATTCATAGCTGCTTCATTCTGTCTTTAACATTAAGCGTTAAGAAGGTCTGGGAAAAGACAGGCATGGGAGGTGTGTTGGTTACAAGTGAAGCAGGTAAAGCAAGGCAGGTGCTCTGGAAGACTGGTGAGCATAAGTAGGCAAAAGGAGTTTTGAGCAGGATAGCTGGAGATGGTGTAGTAAGGATTACATTGGGAGGTTGAACTGGGGAGGCTAAATAGGCAGGAGACGGCAGGAGGAAGAGATACCGCAGTAGTGGCTGATGGGCTAGAGGGATAGTGGGGGAGAAGGAAGTAGTGCAGTACTGCTGTCAACTAAATTTATTGTGTTGGGTGAGAAAAGCAGACTTCATGGTGCAGCAGAGAATGTAGGGAAGCTGGATTTGTAACCTCAAAAAGAGCTAAAGCTCTGGGAAAACAATCTATACTAAGAGTACACCTCAATATAGGATGATGGGGCATGGTAAAATGGAGCAGAGTGAATAAGCATTCGCTTGGAATAGTCTTCCACCACCTTATGATTGACAGAGCAGGACACTCTCACAAAGAAGATTGTCAGAAGTAAGGCCTTTAGTGATGAAATTCCCCTCAGGGTAGAAAGAAGACTCCAAACACTAAGAAAGATCTCTACTCAAGGATTGGTCTTTTAGCTTATAGCACTAGAAGTATAATATTCTGCAATTACAGAAACATCCCTCCAGAGAAGAGGCCCAGGGATGTGACTCTAATGTAGTGGGAGCTACAATATTTGGGTAAAGTCGTGCAAGCAACCTCAGCTTCGTGGATCCTGCCAGTTTGTGACCAAGATGACAGGTATGATGAAAAATATTCACTGTTGTAATTAGCATAAGGAAGCTTTGTGTATCAGTCATTTTTAGCTTTAGCTCCATGATGCTTAATGGTCACAGTAATTTCCCAGGGGCTGACAGAGAAGCATAAAGCAACCTACTGGCATTTGCAAGCAACCCAGTGGAACAGATTAGCATGTAAAAATAATGGTTGTTTTGTTTTGTTTCTGAGGAATTGTAGCACATTTCTTCAGCTGCCCTCTTATTCATAGGGTTTTAGCCACAGTTTCACTTTTTTCTTCTTTAAATGGGCAAACAAGTATTTAAGTGTTAAGCAAGCCTGATTCTATTTTAAGTCTTTGGCACTGCAACACCCATAAACATCCAGGGTAAAAAAAAAGTCAGTACTCTTTCCCAAAGTGTAATAGTAGGAATTTCCCAAATAGTGAGTGAGTTTGGGGTAGGAAGTTCCTTTTTTGGTTAGTTGATGGCCCACATTCATTAGTCACAGTGGTGTCACCATCCCTTGCTGGAGTTTTCAGACAGTACAAGCAGTTTCACTTTGCAAGACTGAGGTCTAGCTAGAGGTTCCGTGGTATAGGGACAGGGGGTTTCATATGGGTTAACTGCACACAAGAGATTGGGCAGTGCCTCCACGTGGAACAATTCACACTCCAAGTTGAAGGTCTGTGAGTGATTACTGTCAACCTGCAAATATCCCCAGTCCTATTCCAGACAGGAAAATATTTGTAGGTGCTTACCCTGTCCTACACTTACAAATAAATGAGTGAAACAAAGCAAGACAGCCCTGAATGTAATTCTGACAGCTCATTTATAACCCAACACCTCAAGAATAATCTTGGCCCTATCAATATGTTTTACAGATTACCAAAAGTGTTTTTCTCATGGAAGTCTGTGCACTTGGCCACTCTAGCTTTGACTCCTTTCACTCACTGTGCTGGTGTTCTGGCTGCACGTACTCCCTGCCACAAAAAGCTCTTGGGACATTGCAGCTGAAAGCTGTTCTGGAACTGCAAGGAGTCTCATGCCACTGCTTCACAGACTCCTTTACAAAATACCCTATTGAATCTGGCACTGTATTTTGCAAGGCAAACCAGAACAGCTCAATAGTGTAAGCTTTGCTTTAAACTAAAATTTAAAAGTCCCCTTTTTTACGTGAAAAGTCTCACAACTTTCTCACTTAAGATGAGGACTAAAGCTGTCTGTAGTGGCAACTGGTCAATCCACAGAGTTCTGATAGTAACAAACAACATTCTCCTGCCTTAGGTTTTATTTGAGGGGTAATCACTTCAACTGATGTCTGCTTAAGGATTCATAGTGTCTTCATTCTAGCACAGCCTGATCTGAAGGTTGGTAGAATAGCAGGCTAGGAAGAGGAGAACCTTCAGCTGTGACCTGTTTTGGCTTCAGCATTGTTTGAAATCATCTCCATAGTGTTATTAGCCAAGCAGTGGCCCACCCCAGAAGCCATATGCATACAAGGCGCTGTGAAACAGCAGTGACCAAGCACCAAACACGAGTCAGTCCTGTGAGAAGAAAGGTGCTGACTAGCTTATCTTGGCTAACTGGGGTCAGTGCAATCCCAAGCACAAATCTAGGCTGGGTGGCGAATGGCTGAGAGCAGCCCTGAGCAAAAGGACCTGGAGGTCGGGGTTGATGAAAAGCTCAACATGAGCCAGCAGTGTGCACATGCAGCCCAGACAGCAACCATGTCCTGGCCTGTATGAAGAGAANAATGGGTTTAAACTGGCAGAGGGGAGATTCAAACTAGATGTTGGGAAGAAGTTCTTTGCAGTGAGGGTGGTAAGACACTGGCACAGGTTGCCCAGGGAGGTTGTGGATGCTCCCTTCCTGGAGGTATTCAAGGCCAGGTTGGATGAGGCCTTGAGCGACCTGTTCTAAGTGGGAGGTGTCCCTGCCTGTGGTGGGGAGTTGGAACTGGATGAACCTTGAGGTCCCTTCCAACCTAAACTCCTCTGTGATTCTATTATTATATAGGGCTGGGTGCTAGGTTGGACTGGATGATCTTGGAGGTCTCTTCCAACCTGCTTGATTCTATGATTCTGTGGAGAAATGCACCACAGGGAACTTTGTGAGTGAGGACTTTAGAAAACAAAGAGATGACAGCAAACGTTTTGCACTGAATTAGACCTGATATGCAGAAATGGTTTATTTGTTCTTTTTTAGCATCCAGCTCTAACTTTGTCAATCTAGCAGCTGGCAACAAAAGCCTAAATCCTGCTGTAATTTTTACTTACACAGTCATGGCAAAACTTGTTCAGACCAATAATGGCCTGAGGAAGCACAGAGGATACCTAAGTCTAATGTTGTTTTTTCCATCAAAGTCAGCTGAAATGCTGGATTCCAAATAAATGTATTGATCACAGTATTAAGGTGAGAAATCTGACCAGCTACAGTGCAGGCAGTGATGTGCCATAATGATCTAGACAAGTACATCATTAAGTTAGCTATATTTTTCCAACTCCATATTCTTATTTTCAGATTCAGTTCTTCACAGTTTGTAGCATTTCCAGATAAAATACCATCCTAACACTGCCATTGCCAAATGATTGTTGTGATGTTAAGTGTTCATAGTAAGCTAAATTAGCAGCAGGAGTCATGCACTGAAGTTACAATACAAATCATCATCACAGAGTGGGAAATTGGTTGAGACAATTTCCTATTTAGCCACAGTGGGCAGCTCTTAAGCTGTTCAGGGCTTTGAATGTGGGCACTGTGCAAAGAAATTTAAGATTGAAAAAGGAATACACTGATGACCATACTTCATCCAGCAGATAATGGTGTTGCCAGTGGAGCATGCAGCCCTGATATGAAGAGGAAAGGAGATGGAAATGACTCAGTGTATTAATCACTGTTGATTCACTTGCGGGAATGAACACAGAGAGGATGGTGTGGAGCAATGGACAAACCTCACATCTTATCTTGGAAAATTCACCACTTAGCCATAACTATCTGGGCTTCAGTCAAACTAACCTGAATTGTGCAAGGTCATATCTTGACCTTAAATGATAATCAGTTACGTAGTTAGCTGCTGAGAGGAGATATCCACTGGAGCTGTTTGGAAAAGAAAACATTCTTTAGCAGAACACTGCAGTTTTGTTGGGAAAATGGACTGCATGTTTGATGGAGAAAAAGAAGTCTGTTCATTCACAACTGGAAAGCATTTGAAGGAGGGCAATGCAGTCCTCAGAAAGGTTTTGTTTAATGAACTGCTGCACAGTGTGAATGGCAAACATTAAATGAGCCCCTCTGCTTGGCAGTGGATGATGGTGTCAGTCTTCTGTACACTGGACTGCAGCAAAGTCTTTGACACTGTCTGCCACAACAAGCTCCTGGCACAGCTGGCAGCTCCTGGCTTGGACAGATTCACTCTGATATGGGTCAAGAACTGGCTGGAAGGCAGGGCACAGAGAGTGGTGGTGAATGGTGCCACATCCAGGTGGCAGCTGTCACTAGTGGTGTTGCCCAAGGATGAGTGCTAGGCCCTGTCCGGTTCAATATCTTTATTGATGATCTGGACCAGGGGATTGAGTCCAGCATCAGTAGGTTTGCAGATGACACCAAGGTAGGAGCAGTTGTGGATCTGTTGGAGGGTAGGAGAGCCCTGCAGAGGGACCT